>JAGXJF010000804.1:0-84308 GCA_019208055.1 Stipa capillata | reverse complement strand
GATCTTTTGGCCAACGATCAACCTTTGCCCAGTTAGCTGGTCGGCCGCCACGTCAGCCTCTTCCATACAATGAGAAGCGCCTAAAGCAAATTAAGTATAGCAAGTGCCTGTAGACTTGGTAGCCTGGTAGGTATATATGATCTTGACTTGGCAGCAGGACACACGAATTGATATTTACTAGGTGGCGAAGTAATATGGTACGCACGATGATAGGAAATTGACAAAGCACCATTGAAGTCATCAAAGAGTTCCTCTTTTATTCAGGGGAGCTTTTTCCCGTTTCCTTGCGATAATTAAACCATTTCCTATAAAACATCTGTGAAATCAGTGTGAAATTCCCGCGAATCAAAGACCTAATTGGACTATGCTTCTAGTTGTTTGTTGATGAAACATATACGTTTAACGCACAGGAATGTTATGGAAATTTCATAAGACAATTTAATTCCTACTAAAATCAGAAAAAATTCTACAAATCAAAGAGAACCTAAAACTAGGAATAAATCATTTGCAAGGGCCTTGAAAAGTTTAATAGACACTTGCAAATTCTAAATTTCAGACCAGTAAAAGTTATCATATTACATATTGTTGGATAGCAGGGAGGCCCACCCGCTGGCCCATCAGGCCCATCCCAAACCCTACATCGGTTGGACTCAGGGGGAGCTCCCGTGGATGCCGCCACAGCTGAGGTTAGCCCCAAAACTCTACATGGTATCAGAGCGGAGCGGGGCGGGGCGCTGACCGGCGGCGGAGGACGCGGCGTGGTCGCGGGAGGCGGAGGTGAGCCGCTGCGTGCGGTGCTACGGAAGCGGATGCACGAGCTGGTCGCCGAGGAGCTGGGCGGCGCCGACGCCGAGCCCGCGTGCTGGACGGGCGCGATGGAGCGGAGCTTCGCGAGGATGGACGCCGAGGTGATGGGCGGCGGTCGCGGCGACAGCGCCAGCTGCCGATGCGCAGCCGCGGCGGAGGTCGGCGGGAGGCGCGGGTGCTGCGCGGCGGGCGCTGCAGGAGGCGAGGCGCGGGGAGCAGAGCTCGCGGGCGCTGCAGGAGGCGAGGCTCGCGCGGGAGGCAGAGGGAGCAGGGCTCGGCCGGGACTCGCGAGCGCGGGAGGTTGGGCGGCCAAGGCGGAGGCAGCAGGGGCCGAGCGCGGGCGTCCAAGCCAGAGGGCGCGGGCGGCCAGGGGAAGAAAGGGCGGCGCGGTGTAGCTGTGCGCGCTGCAGCAGCGAAAAAGAGGCGGCGGCGGCGAGGCTACGGCGGTGCTGGAGATGGTGACGCCAAGGGCCGAGGCGGACGAGGAGGAGAGGAAGGCGCCCGAGGGGTTGGAGCCGGAGGTGAAGAGCGAGGAGGTGGTGGTCAGGGAGACGGCCACGGCACCTGTGTTGCAGGAACCGGAGGCAAAGGGTGATGGTGTGGAGGCCGGTGCTCTGGAGGCAAAGTGGGAGGAGAAGCTTGAGGAGAAATTGGGGGAGTTGGAGGTTTTGAGATCCGGGAAGGCAGAAATGGAGGCCAAGTTCCAGTCTTTAGAGGTGGAGCTCTCTGCAGCCGTGGCTAGGAACAGGGAGTTGGAGGTGGAGGCGAGCAAGGCAGAGTTAGCTGCTGCGAGGAGAGATGCGGGGAAGCCCCTGTTTGAGGTTTCAGAGGCTGGTAAGAAGCATGGCATGGTGGTGGCTGAAGCTGATGGGTTTCGGGTTGAGATTGACAAGATGATGATGATGAAGGAGGCAGCTGTGTCTGCACTTGTGGCTGAGAAGACTAAGATGGAGAAGGAACTGGATGTTCTGAAAAGGAAGGTTGACTTGATTCAAGCCAATAAGAATGCTGCAGTGGGCATTGTCCATGAGAAAGATGCTGAGGCTACAAGACAGGGGGCTGAGAACCTTGGACATCTAGCCCACTATGTCTACACTGATGAAGATAATCTTGCAGCTATATCTGTGGTAACACAAAGGATAAATTCAGAATGGGTACTAGATTCAGGGGCTTCGAAGCATGTTGCTGGGAATATGAGGAGTTTAAATCATATACCCAATATCCCCTCTCACATCAGGAAACTATCTGTACAGCTGATGGCACTGCACAACCTATTAAAGGGGTTGGGACAGTAAATTGTACATCCACAATTGAGCTATCCTCTGTCTTACATGTTCCTGCATTTCCTGTGAATTTAGTCTCTCTAAGTACTCTAATTGATCAGCAAGACTGCCGGGTTATTCTTGACAAAGGCATGTGTTTGATTCAAGAGAGGCAGACTGGCAGGAGGATCGGGACGGGGACCAGACGTAGGGGGTTGTGGTACATGGACCGAGGCGTACCTATCTCGGCGAATGACATTGTGCTTGCAGCCATCTCTGGAGACAAGGAGGCCATGGCGATGATCCATCACTGTAGGATGGGACATGTGTCATTCGATAAGATGTATCTTATATTTCCTGATGTAATGGTCGGTGTAGACCGAAGTAAGCTGAAGTGTGATGCTTGTGAGTATGCCAAGCATGCCAGAACCTCCTATGTGAGTAAGGGGCTCAAAAGTATAGCTCCATTTATGCTAGTGCACTCTGATGTATGGACATGTCCGGTTGTGTCAGTAAGTGGCATGAAGTATTTTGTGACCTTTATTGATTGCTATTCCCGTGTGACTTGGGTCTATCTCATGCGTCACAAAGATGAAGTGTACCAATGCTTAAGAAGTTCTATGCTGTGGTGAAGAATCAGTTCAATGTCCAGATCAAGATTATTCGGTCTGATAATGGTACTGAGTATGTTAACAAAGTATTTGGTGATTTCTTGTCTGAACAGGGAATTCTTCATCAAACTTCATGTCCAGACACCCCCCCCCCAGAATGGTGTAGCAGAGAGGAAGAATCGACATATACTGGAGGTTGCTCGCTCTCTGATGTTCACCATGAATGTGCCTAAGTTTCTGTGGAGTGAGGCTGTGATGACTGCCACCTATCTCATCAATCGCACGCCATCTAGAATCATAGGTATGAAATCTCTATGTAAGTTGCTGCTAGGTGATGACAAATTTGTCGTGCCTCCAAAATTATTTGGTTGTACGGCTTTTGTTCGTGATCACAGGCCATCAGTGAACAAGTTGGACCCTCGTGCTGTCAAATGTGTATTCATTGGATATCCCTCGGGTCAACAAGGGTATAAGTGTTGGAGTCCTGTGGAATGCAGGACCTTTGTGAGCATGGATGTTACATTTCGGGAGTCCGAACCATATTATGGGGAGAAGACTGATCTGAGCCTGTTGTTCAAGGATCTGGACCATCCTGCCGTTGGTCCAGAGGGGGAGAATACTTGTGGTGGGAGTGATATTGGTACTGATGTACAATGGCAGCAGCATGAACAGCCTCTGATGGGTGTTATTCCAGTGGTGGTGCAGAATACTAGTATGGTAAGAGAACAACACAGTACTACAGGGGGAGGAGAGCAACAGCAGGAAAGGTGGCGCGATCCTCCACATGTTTATGGAAGGAGGCAGGAGGTTAATGACCAGCAGGATGAGGGACAGCAGAATCCAGTTCAGGGAGAGCAAGGGGAGCAACAGGAAGATGACTCTAATTCATCTGGAGAGAGTCAGGCTGAAAGTGGATCAGTTAGTTCAGAGGGAATCGTAGATCTACCGATTGCACTTAGAAAAGGGACTAGAGCAGCTGCTGGTAGACCACCACAGAGGTATGGGTTCGACACCCATGACATCGGCAATTATGTGTCCTATGAGGCTCTGTCACCTTCCTACCGTGCGTTTGTTGCTTCTCTTCAGTTAGTGTCTATCCCAACTGATTGGAGAGTAGCACGGCAAGACCCCAAGTGGTGCGCCGCGATGAGAGAGGAACTAGAGGCACTGAGGAAAAATAGAACTTGGGAGTTGACAACTCTTCCAGCCGGAAAGAAGGCAGTGGGTTGTAAATGGGTCTACACAGTCAAGCAGAATCCAGATGGAAAAATTGAGAGATACAAGGCGAGACTTGTAGCTAGGGGATACAGTCAGACATATGGCATCGACTATGATGAAACCTTTGCGCCTGTGGCGAAAATGAACACAGTGAGGATTCTGGTGTCCTGTGCTGCCAACTTTGGGTGGCCATTACATCAACTAGATGTCAAGAATGCATTCTTACATGGGGACTTACAGGAGGAGGTGTATATGGAGGTCCCACCAGGACTCAGTGAGTCTGAAATCAAAGGCAAAGTATGCAAACTGAGGAAGTCTCTTTATGGCCTGAAACAGTCTCCTAGGGCTTGGTTTGACAGATTTAGGCGTGCTATGTGTGACATGGGTTATGGACAGTGCAATGATGATCACACTGTGTTCTATAGGCACTCTAAGCAGAAGATTACAATTCTTGCAGTCTATGTGGATGATATAATAATCACTGGTGATGATGAGGTGGAGATAGCAAGGCTGAAGAAGAAATTGGGTGAGGCATTTGAAGTCAAGGATCTTGGCCGACTCAAGTACTTCCTTGGTATAGAGGTGGCCAGATCCAAAAGGGGGATAGCTCTATCACAAAGGAAGTACACCCTAGATCTTCTAAGTGATATGGGTATGATAGGATGCAAGGCAGCCTCAACACCCATTGATCAGAATCATAAAGTTGAAGCTCAGTGTGGTGAACCAGTAGCCAAGGAGGCATATCAGAAATTGGTTGGGAGGCTGTTGTACCTATGTCATACCAGGCCTGATATAGCCTATTCAGTAAGTGTTGTGAGTAGATACATGCATGATCCCAGAAGTGGACATATGGAAGCTGTTCACAGAATCTTGAGATACTTGAAGGGAACGCCAGGAAAAGGACTCATGTTCAAGAGCAATGGACACCTTGACGTAGATGGCTATAGTGATGCAGACTGGGCAAACTGTCTAGATGATCGGAGATCGACATCAGGTTATTGTGTCTTTATTGGTGGAAATTTAGTATCATGGAGGAGCAAGAAGCAATCAGTAGTGTCCAGATCAACTGCAGAAGCTGAATATAGAGCTATGTCACAAGGGCTGAGCGAAATGTTGTGGGTGAGAAACCTGTTGAGTGAACTGAAGATCCAGAAGAATGAGTGCTTGAATGTGTGGTGTGATAACAAGTCGGCTATTAGTATCGCAAACAATCCAGTTCAGCATAACAGAACCAAGCACATCGAAATTGACAGATTCTTTATCAAGAAAAAATTAGATGCTGGAATTATCAAGTTGGCACATGTGAGTTCAGGACAGCAACTTGCCGATTGCCTTACTAAAGGATTGGGAACCAAAGAGTGTAATGTCGCATGTAACAAGATGGGAATGATCGACATTTATCACCCATCTTGAGGGGGAGTGTTGGATAGCAGGGAGGCCCACCCGCTGGCCCATCAGGCCCATCCCAAACCCTACATCGGTTGGACTCAGGGGGAGCTCCCGTGGATGCCGTCACAGCTGAGGTTAGCCCAAAACCCTACACATATGCTAAAATTCTAAAAAAAATCACAGATATCATAGAGATATAATCTCACTTGTCACAAGTTACTTTTAGTGGAGTGGAGGTCGGACAATAGATAATCCTCTGACTTCTATATCCATAAGAGCAAATATTATACGGATGAGCAATTGCTTAGTGGTTAGAGTGAGGTTGTTTATTTCTATCCAGTTCAATTATAGGATTGACATGTCGTTTCATATGACTGATTGAGGGCATATTTTAAACTAGGAACTAGGAAACACAATGATGGAAAAATTAGAGATATTGTGTACTATAAATTCATACATGTTTTGGAAACATAGGAACTTTAGGCATTCACATGAAATAGCGTCGGAATTTTGGAAGAAAACATGTTTTGGAGGGAAAGAGAAAATAAGTGGAGGACATAAAAGGGAGTATGCGCCGGCGTAAGTTTGGGGTTGTGTTTATTTACTTATGGAGTCAAGGACATGAGAATCATTCCATAAGAATTGAACAACTTCATTTATACGTTTCAAACGACTCTTCTAAAAAAAGATAACCCGGAAAATACAAATCCTTAGTTTCTACGAAAATCCTACTGTCTAAAGATACGATGAATTCCTGATAGCCGGTTCCGATACTTGTATACTACTGGCCTGTTCAAACATGCTCGTTCAAACATGCATGAAAAGAAGAAGAAAAGGGTCCCTCTCCCTAGGTCGCTATAACCTGGTCACTAAGCAAGCTGCTAATAATCGTTGTTTTGTGCTCCCTTTAAGCCCCGCACTCGGTACGGCGCCGACGGCGACATGCAACACCACATGAATCAAAGCATGAATGAAACCGGAGAAGAGGAACAGAATATTATCAGTTTTCTAAGGAAAGCACAGAACCACAATTAAAGGAGGGAGCGAACAAAAAGCCAGAAGCTAGGCCCACCCTTCAGTCCACCTCGTCCCCTCCGTCTTCCTCCTTCCCGCAACTTTGTAGTTCCAATTCCTTGCTTCCCTCGTCGGCCATCCCAAATCCCCCAACAGATCCCTCCACCCGCCCAAAAAGGAGAAGAAAAAGGAGAAGAAAAAGGAGGCTGCAGCGAGGCTAAGCTAATCCCCCCGAAAGCACAAAGCCACAAAGCGAAAAAGCGCGCTCCACACTCACACTCACACACACACACACGCTCTCTCTCTCTCTCTCTCCCCTCCCTCAGCATCGCACTTCCATCTCTTCTTAAGAAGATGCCTCCCTCCGCTCACTTCCCTTCCCTTCACCACCAACGATCCACCACCGCCGGCGCCGCCGCCGCCGCCTTCTCTCCGCTCGATCGCTACTACTACTGCAACCGCGGCAGCGCTGCGAACGTCGTCCGCCGCGGCGCCGGGGAGGGGGGCCGGGGGTCGGCAGCATGTCCGTATCGAGCGGCGGCGGAGTCGGGGCGTCTGGGCCGCAGCGGCAGCGGTCGACGACGCTAGGGCCGCGGGGCATGTCGCGGGCGTTCACCATGCGGACGGAGGGGTACTCCGGCGAGGAGGGCGGGGATGCCATCATGGAGGAGAGCGAGCTCGTGCCTTCCTCGCTAGCCCCCATCGTCCCCATCCTCCGCGCTGCCAACGAGATCGAGGAGGAGAACCCGCGCGTCGCGTACCTCTGTGAGTACATTCTGCACGCACAATATTAGTTACTTGTAGTTGCATACGCACGCACTCACGCCGGGTGCTCGTACCTCCGCTCTCACCTGGCTGCACAAAAGTACGCGCGCGTGCCTGCATACACGAACCACCAAGCAAGTAGTACTTTATGCTTGAGTTATTGATCAAACCAAGATGATCATTCACAATTTTATGCCTAACATTCAGTAATACAACTATAATACATTTTGCCTAAGATGAGTTACTAATAGAAACCAAGTTATGAAAAAGAGAATGCTTAAGTGTTATTACTATCTGCTTCATTGACAATTTTTTGCCGTAAACACATCATGTCATATCACACCCTTAATTTAGTTCGGTACGTGGTTGCATCATGATTATATATTCCGGTGCTGGGAATGAGCATCACT
Organism: Stipa capillata; assembly: GCA_019208055.1. NCBI lineage: Eukaryota > Viridiplantae > Streptophyta > Magnoliopsida > Poales > Poaceae > Stipa > Stipa capillata. The sequence continues at coordinate 76,832 of JAGXJF010000804.1, read as the reverse complement.
TTCACAGCTAGTAAATTTTGTCCATCTACCTCTGTTTTCCACCTGACTTCTTGAGTTATGACTTGTGCCTGGTCTTTCGTGCTTACTCAACAAGGCCGGTTTACTGCGTTCGAGAAGGCACACACCATGGATCCAAACTCGAGTGGGCGTGGAGTTCGGCAGTTCAAAACATATCTGTTGCATAGGCTGGAAAAGGTATACATATGCTGGAGTTGGATGCTCAACAGTCAATGCCATCAGTAAATTATCTACTTATCAACTGCAAAAACAGAGAATTACGTTAACCTTGGTCAGGTGTCTTGATAAATTCGAGTGGCCAAGTAATATTATTAAAGAAAGAAGATTATAAATAGTGACTTTCTTATATTGATTCCTTTGCTCTATGTATTGACCCTTAGGCAGACATGCAGTACCAAAACCACCCTGGTTTAAGTGGTCTACAGAGGATTTTGACAAATGGTGTTACAGTTTCTCTGTTATAGTTTGGCCTGGGTAAGGGTCCGAAGATCGGGGTAGGGCACTCATGCTCGTCTACCCGTTGCAGGGCCTAACCCCTGTCATGGCAGGGCGGCTCTAAGGCTTAGTTGAAGACTCTTCCTAATTTACAAGACCCAACCATATCCAGCACGGTTGCTTTTTTTCTTCCTTAAATCTCTATCTGTAAGCATACCCTATCCAATACCTCCTCATTTGTGCACATACGAGGCTGGTAGCATGCACACATGCCAAGTCTATTGCGGACTGGCCGCATGGCTGCTGCACATATGGTTCAAAGCCCATAATATTTACCATCTGGCCAGAGACTTAGAACTAGTGTTTCTAAAATTGGTACCAGACCAGGTACCACTTGGTGGCCTGTTCTTCTATGCATTTATGTACCGGTGATAGCTTGTCTTGGTCTAGCCATAATGTTTCCAGTAGCCTGGCATAGTGAATTAATGCAGAAACCTGTATATACATTAGTTTTCTGCGAAAGTTTGTTGAGTGAGAAGTTATATACTTTAGCCTTTTTAGAAATAAATCTGAAATAAGGTGCTTATGTATAAGAATCATTGTGGATTGTTTGCAACTCTGCAGCTGGCTTTTGAAAGTAGTAATTCATGTTACTCCACATGTTTGGCGTTTGCGTTTGTTATTTGACAGGATGAACAAGAGACACAGCGCAAGCTTGCGTCAACAGATGCAAAAGAGATTCGGAGGTTCTATGAGCAGTATTGTCGAAAATATCTCGAGGAGGGTCTTAACACGAGAAAACCGTAAGACTGATCAGCGTCGCATTGCACTAACAATCCTTTTGTAAAAATTGTCATCCTTAAGCTATGTTCACCTTTTTTTAATGACATAGGGACGAGATGGCTAGATACTATAAGATTGCATCCGTCCTGTATGATGTGCTAAAAACTGTGACACCTGATCAAAAGCCTAACTTCGAGGTTCAACATCCAGCAACTACAAATATTTGCAACATACTCTTTCATCTTCTCCACTTTTTTGCACATCATGAAATATGATAACATGGAACATTTGTTTTGCAGTTTGATCAGTACGCTAAAGAGGTTGAAAAGGAGAAAGCTTCCTATTCACATTACAACATTTTACCCCTTAATATTTCTGGTCCCACACAACCAGTAATGGAAATTCCTGAGGTCAGATCATATACCATGATTTTCATTTGGACTGCTTTCCTTAACACCACATGAAGTAGAATGACTTTCTTGTGCCGTGAAAACTGCAGATAAAAGCAGCAGTGGTTCTTCTTCGCAGGATAGAGAATCTTCCAATGCCAAGGCCAGATCCAATTTCAGTTCCTGAAGAGATAGATGGACCTATTGTTCGTGACTTGCTTGATTGGCTCTGGCAAACATTTGGATTTCAGGTGGAAACTAATCAATACTTAAATTATCTTCTAGACTATCAGTATATCACCTTATCTCATGCAAATCTTGCATAACTACATGATCTGGAATTTCTGTTTTTCTAATTTTTAATTGTTATGTCTTTCATCCTTTAGAATTTCGTTTTTCTAAATCAATTCTGGAGATCAGCTTGCAAAATTTAGTAGTTTGAATAGTTGATTTGGACGGAATTCAGAAATTTAATGCTTATGCTAATGGGAAATTACACCATGGGACTATATCACACAAGTGGCTATTTTTAACTAAATAATGATATCTGCTATGTATAAAACATAAATTCAATTGTTCCTGAATTGTGCTAGGCGTTTTTGAGTCACTGTGATGGGATTATACACTACTTCCTAGCCACAAAGTAATATGGTGGTTTTGAGTTGGGTGACTAGGCACCAAGGTTCTCTTTGGACGTGTTCTCTGTTATTTGTTCAGGATTTATACTATGTTTCGTTTTCATGTTGTAGAAAGGCAACGTGGAGAATCAAAAGGAGCATTTGATTTTGCTGCTTGCCAACATCAGTATGAGAGAAGATGGTAATTCCCACCAGGGTGAAAGACGCAATCACGTGGTAAATCTTTTCTTTCAAACCTCCCTGTGTTTCACTAATGTTGAGTCAATTCAACTTCTTGGGGCCCTTTTGCCAATGGTTTTCAGTTCCTCTAAATGTTAAACTGGTTCATGGAGAGATGTGCAAAGCTTTTGTGCAATCTCTAAAAAAAAACTGGTTCATGAGCTTCTAATATGACTTGCAGATACATAGCAATACAGTGATGCACTTGATGAGGAAAATTTTTCAAAATTACATTTCTTGGTGTCGGTACCTGCATTTTGAGTCAAACATCAAGTAAGTAATATAACAGTTTGTTGCACATCTGGTGCTCAAAATCATCAACCTCATTAACCGTTAAGAACTTTCATGCAGAATTCCAAACGATGCCTCCACACAACAGCCACAACTTCTTTACATAGGGTTGTATTTGCTGATTTGGGGTGAAGCTTCTAATGTTCGCTTTATGCCTGAATGCCTTTGTTATATCTTCCACCATGTAAGTGACAGTTTTGTTCTTGCATTTGAGATTTCTGCTTGTGATCATTCCTTACATGGGATTTTTTCACTTACGTTTTGTACTTTGTTTGCTGTTTTATTGAAAATCTAGTATGTTAAATTCCTTTTTGAACATGAACAGTGGCCTAACAAGCCAGTAAATATCAAATCGTGTCGGTATATATAGCTATATCAGCTTTTGAATGGTGTAAATGTGAACTTCATAGAGCTATTCATATAGTGCCTAATACACTAGTCTGGGTAGCAGTGGCTATATAATCATGTGAAGAAATGTCTTCTTATCCAAGTCTGAAGGTTTTTTTTTGACAAAAACATGAGTATTGGAAATGCACGTCATCTGGGTTTCTAAGGAAGTCTGAAGGTTACGATGTCATGCTACTGTAGCGTCCTGAGAACAACAAATTAAGATCTGACTTATGAGATTATGCATAATGGATTCCTATCGCACCCATGAAAAAGAGTGTTACGTGGAAAACATGAGTATTTGGAAATGCACGTCATCAGGGTTTCTAAGGATGACACTTGTCATTTGCTCATTCTTTCAGGCAATACCTGTACCACATTATGCACATCTCTGCTTCTTTTTTGTTGTTGTAAATTTAGGAGTTCTGCACATTTTTAACACATTTTAGGGCCACCGGGAAACCAACATATTTTTCGCCAGGTGTTAATTGCGTAATGAATGAAATATATTAACTTCTTATGGATGAGCATAAACTTCAAGACAACTATGTAAGACTGAAGTACAAAAAGTAAGAGATGGCTTGACAAATAATACAACTGTCTCTTTTTGTTCTTTGAATTTACAACATTTTTATCTTTTTATGAAATAACAATTTTCAGATATCTTTTTAAGATGGACCAGCATGCGATATTATTTTTGTTAGAGTAGATGTATATTTATCTCTGCTCACATTTTTCTCATAAACAGTCCCCAAGCCTAACGCCATGGTTATGTCCTGAACATACACTAAGTTGTTGATCGATCTTTTTCACCCTAAATTCCTGATCTAGATGGCAAGGGATTTATATGACATAATATCTGATAGAGGAGAAGGTCCTTTTGACCCACCCTTTCGGCGAGAAGGGAGCGATGATGCATTTCTACAGCTGGTTATTCAACCCATCTACAGAGTTATTCAGAATGTATGTGCTCAGATGCTGTATCTTGTATAACGTTCCCTGCTAAATGTTATTTGCTATTCCTATTCTTATTCCTTTAATGTTCATTTGATGCGCAAGGAAGCTGCAATGAGTAAACGTGGTACTGCGAGCCACTCAAAGTGGAGAAACTATGATGACCTGAATGAATACTTTTGGTAAGTGTTATTAATAGTTCATCTTTGTGCCTTACTGCTAAGAAATTTAGTCAAAAGATCATTTCTTACTGGTCACCTTTTTTTGTCATAAACCTCCACACTTTCAGGTCGAAGAAATGCTTCAAAGAGCTTGGATGGCCAATGAACCAAGATGCTGACTTTTTTACAGATCCTACGAAAACAAAAATGAAATTGAGGTTACTCATTAATCCTTTGCATTTTTGTGTGCAACAAATACTATATTCAATCTGGCATAAGTGTAGGAGGTTTTTATTTGATTTTCTGAACATGATGTTATGTCAGACTATCATAGCATACATAACTAATTTGTTAACCTTCTTAGGGGTTTCAGGAATCTGTCTACTATGGTTATTCACGTATCCATTTGTTCTAGTAAGGTAGGAGCAGACTAAAGTAGTTGACCGTGGGAAGTTTTAGTTATTCACTTAACGCTCAACGCACAGTCGATTAGTCGAAATGGAAAATGCGGAACCGGGAAAGTTTTTGAGTGGTATTTTCAGATTGCAGATCCAGAATTGGAGAAGTTTCTAGTGGAAAATCAAGAATTTTCTCTAGTAAAGTACATCTGTGGTGAACTTTTAATACTCGCTTTATTATTTTCTCAAGATTTTCAATACACAAGTCTTTACTATTTGGTTTCAAATATATTTCTACACGAATTCCTGTTACCAGTTAACTGCATGGTTGAATTTAGTTTTATTATGAAGATTTGTTCAGTCCTGTTTCATAATGTAAAAAGTAGGCAATATCATCTTGTGTTACTAGTAAACTTCTCTAGAAACGCGATAATTTTTTTACTTAAATGATTGCATTAAAAATGGTAACATCATCAGAAATTGCAAGTTTCACAATGGAAATAAGATACTAGCAATTTTGGGTAAAGACTTGTAATAAAACACTTTATTTTGGTCTTTGATTGGTCTACGTGCCTAGATAATAGAGCTGTCTGTGGTTTCTCAAACTACTCCATGGACAGATGCAAGTAAACACTGAAGGATGGTAGGTTAGCAGCTAAACGAAATGTAAGAAAACACAAAGAACCATCGTCCCGAATATATTAGCATTGAAATGAATTCAAGGAAGTGAAATGGATCATGTAGAAACAAACTAGCAATGACTAGTAAGTGAGGAAGAGAGCGTACAAACACCATGACATAAGATTCTATTGAGTTTTAAGAAGGCATTTGATTTGGAATTTCACATCATCTTTCCTTTTGAGAGCATATCACATTGATTGATGTTCCTTTTCTGTGAGGAATAATTGATGTCCTTATGTGGCTGCTAAGGATGAATCGCTCTAGAAAAGAAGTCTATTGATTCTTTCCCAATTGATTGGACCATAGGGGCGATGATTTACTTCACAGGCAAGGTCTGGTTCAAGTCCAGAATGGCCAACTGCACCAGGGAAAATAATAGAAGAATCATCTGACTCTTTCATGCATACTCCACTTGGCTTTGGGGTGTAGCTCACTTGGTAGAGCTCCGCTCTTGCAATTGAGTCATTGCGATTATGGTTGTCTGTCTAATTGTCCAGGCGGTAATGATAGTATCTTGTACCTGAACCGGTGGCTCACTTTTTCTAAGTAATGGGGAAGAGGACTGAAACATGCCACTGAAAGACTACTGAGACAACAAGATGAGCTATCAAAAAGGTAGAGGAGGTAGGATGGACGGTTGGTCAGATCTAGTTTGGATCGTACATGGATGGTAGTTGGAATCGGTGGCTCCCCTAGGCTTCCCTTATCTGGGATCCCGGGGGAACAGGATCAAGTTGGCCCTTGAGAATAACTTGATGCACTATCTTCCTTCAATTCTTTGAGCGAAATATAGAAATATAGCAAAAGGAAGGAAAAATCCATGGACTGACCCCATTGTCTCATCCCGTAAGAACTAAGGGATCACCCCAAGGATGCCTTTGGCGTCCAGGGGTCACGGACCAAGCCATAGACCCTGTTTAATAAATGGAACAACATTAGCCATCCTCTCCCGGTTGGGCAGTCAGGTTTGGAGAAGGGCAAGGGCAATTACTCGTTCTTAAAACTAGCATGCTTATATTTTAAGAGGATTTCATGTCATCCCGAATGAAAATGAAACAGCATACTTCTTAAAAATTGTCTCTTATCTGAAACTGTCAGATTTTTCCATCCAGAAATGCACATAAGGCTGTTATTGTCCCAAAAAGAAGAACCAACACACCTAAACTTTTTCTTCCTTCATTTTGTTTCCTTTTACTCTATGTTTTCTATTCTGTCTGGCTTTTCCAGCTACCAGCCTGCAGCAATCTGCTGCCTGTTGCTGTTCTGTTATTTGCAGCTACTTGTGCTCTCCTATTGTCGTTGCTTCATGCTGCCTGTCACTATGCACCGATGCGACTCATTGGAGTGATGTAAGACAACTGTAACATGTGATATTGCTACTGATGATGTGCAACTCTTTGGTACACTGGTGAGAGAGAACCGAAAACTTAACAAAGAAAAAGAACGAAAGGGAAAGCATGTTCTATTTCGTCACAGGCTATGGATCAGATAGAGTAAGATGGGAGAGGGGAGGGCGTGGCTGAACTTCCTTGGGTTTGTGTGGTGCCTTAGTGGCGACATGGAGGTGGTGCCGTAGCGGCAACATGGAGGTAGAGATAGGGTTTGTGGAGACGATGAGACGAATCTCTGTTTCTGTTTATTTCTTGCTGGAATCAAAAGGTTTGCACCTTTGCATTTTCCATGCGCCTTGTCCTTTGTATAGGAGACGGCCCTAATAATTGATGTAACAAACTCAGTCTAACCATATCAATTGAAACAACTGACTTGACTTCAATGGAAAGCAAATAACCGATGTGGGATAAATGGCTTATCTCTAAGCCAGTAAGCCTGGTGCTGATCCCCACCACCTTGAGCCTGAAGCGCCTGCCCTGGGCCTGAGGTGCTGCAGCCGTGCCCTCCTGGTGCTTAGGGTGCTGGCGGTATTGCTGGACCCACATGACATATCTTTCCTCTTCTAATGGACATACATGTAATCTAGACTTCCAGTGTGGCATGTATGCATTTGCATGCAATGGTTCATTTGCATGTTTCTGGAAGAAATTTGATCAAAATTAAGTATATTTGATATGATAATGGAACTAACTTTAGACATATGCAATATGCAGCGACATGATCATTCGTTTATCAGACGGAGGTTGTCTAAAACAAACTTTGTTGAAGTTCGTACATTTTTGCACCTCTTCAGAAGTTTTGATCGAATGTGGGCTTTTTTTATATTAGCTTTCCAGGTATGACCTTTATCACTGAATAAAGTTATGTTTTTCTTTATTTTCCATATCATGTGTTTCTTTTATTGTAGGCCATGGTAATTATTGCCTGGAGCCCTTCTGGATCACTTTCTGCTATCTTTGAACCAGCTGTTTTCCGAAATGTTATGACAATATTCATAACGGCTGCATTTCTAAACTTCCTTCAAGGTATGAACATACTTTGGGACTCAGGAACTTTGTGCATCTTGTATCCTTAATTAGTTGTTTTATTCCAATTTTTAAGCAATCCTTGCTTAAGTTCTTTTTGGCATCTCAATAAAATTTGAAACTATGGCTCTTGCTCTTGATTCAAATTCTGCAAGGTTTGTAAAATTGGTCTCTTAAAATTTTTCAGCCGCACTTGAGATAGTTCTTAATTGGAAGGCTTGGAGGAGCCTGGTGTGCTTGCAGAAGATACGACATATTCTGAAATTTGTTGTAGCTATTGGCTGGTTGATAATTCTTCCAGCAACATACTCAAGTTCTATTCAAAATCCCACAGGCCTTGTCAAGTTCTTCAGCAATTGGATTGGGAATATCCAGAGTCAATCGATTTACAATTTTGCAGTTGCTCTTTACATGTTACCGAACATTTTCAGTGCCTTGTTTTTTATATTTCTACCAATTCGAAGGAAATTGGAACGTTCAAATTCTCGCATTGTCAGATTTCTTTTGTGGTGGACTCAGGTATATTTGACAAGATTTATCTACTTGACTTCTTAGTAGAATTGATTGTTGTTGTCAGCTCTCACATGTTATTTTACTAATCAGCCAAAGTTATATGTTGCCCGGGGCATGTATGAGGACACATGTTCACTTCTTAAGTAAGTCTTACTTTTTTTTGATACCTAACTTTTTATTTTTACCATCTTTGCCTAAAACTATTATTTTTCTTCATAAAATAGGTACACATCATTCTGGATTCTATTGCTTATATGCAAGCTCGCCTTCAGTTATTATGTTGAGGTTGGTATAATCTAGGCTATTGTTTTCTACTAGTTTATGTCATCGGATTTATGACTGTTTGCGTAAGTGAGTTTATGCTTTATTGGTTGAGTGTAGCTTATATATTTTGTTCAGATAATATTATCTAGTCAAAGCACTTCATCCCTCTTAACCAGGATTAGGCATTGGCTAACCCAATAAAAAGGTGAAATAAGCCAACTCATCCCCTGTTAATCCTCGTGAATTCCCTTTATCTATTGCTACCCTGCTACCCAATTAATGAAGCGAAACAGTATTGTAGACTAACCTGGTGTGTTGCCAAACACAATTGCTGGGTTACACTAACTTGGCTGGGTTCGGATTAGCGGATTAATTGACACTTCTCATCCCATTTGTTATTTGTGTTACTTGTAACCAAATTTTGTTCTCTTATGTAACTTCAAATATTCAAAGTGTACTGACATTATTTTGTGTTGTGATCACTCTTGGCAGATTTCTCCTCTAGTTGGACCGACCAAGATTATTATGTTTTTGGGACGGGGGAATTACGTGTGGCATGAGTTCTTTCCATACTGTAAGATTATGTTGTAGTAGTACAATATCATATTTAATTCCTCCGCATAAGGTTTCGAGGACTGAAAGTATGCTGAATTTTCACAGTGCAGCATAATTTAGGTGTTGTTATTACTGTATGGGCACCAATTGTCATGGTATGTATCAATTTATGCACCAAGCTGCTCAGTTAAATTTCCCGTATGTACCAAGCTACTCATTTGAATTTTTCGTATAGGTATACTTCATGGACACACAAATATGGTATGCCATTTTTTCCACAATATGTGGTGGAGTAAACGGCGCCTTCAGCCGCTTGGGTGAGGTTAGTAGCATATGTCTATTCCTACCTTTGGAGTGTTGAGGTTTTAGTTACTGCTAGTAAGGCTTGCACAATGTTTACCTTCCTGCAGATCCGAACCCTTGGGATGTTAAGATCAAGATTTGAGGCAATCCCAAGAGCTTTTGGAAAAAATCTTGTGCCTGGATATGGTAGTCAATCAAAGAGACTTGAGACTGAGGTCCGGTTTTGCTCAACTTTGTTAGCAATCTTTTTCCTAACACCCTTTTTTGTTGACTTGACAGCTGATTTCTTGTTGTGGTGTAAACTCTTCTCACCAGGAGGACAAAGATTCGCATATTGATAAGTTCTCCAACATATGGAATGCATTTATTATCTCTTTGCGAGATGAAGACTTAATAAGCAACAGGTTTGTAGTTGGTGTTAGTCATTATTTTTTTTTGTTTAACATGCTTCTAAAGTTGTGATTGCACTAGGGAAAGAAATCTATTGATTGTTCCATCATCTATGGGTGACACTAGCGTTTTTCAATGGCCTCCTTTCCTTCTCGCTAGTAAGGTACACTCTTTCAATCATCCATTAACTGAACCACTTGATTTACTTCCCGATGTAGTACTGTGGTGCTCATGGTTATGACCTTTTAGATTCCAATTGCACTTGACATGGCAAGGAGTGTCAAGAAAAGGGACGAAGAACTGAGAAAGAGGATAAACCAGGATCCATATACCTATTATGCCGTAATAGAATGCTACGAGACATTGTTAAATATTCTGTACAGCCTTATAGCGGAACCAAGTGATAAGAAGTAAGCCATCTTTTCTTTTGTCCCCCCAGCTGATGTTCAATCTTGTATTTGTACTAGTACAACTAATTCAACATATTTTTTGTGGCTAACTAGTTGAATTGCTATGGGTTTTCTTCATGGGTACAGAGTCCTTGATGGAATACGTGATAACATTGGCGATAGCATACATCGTCAGTCACTGGTGAAAGAATTCCGATTGGATGAACTTCCTCAACTAAGTGCTAAGTTTGATAAGCTTCTAAATCTACTATTGGTACTGATAGCCAACTTGTGTTCTCTTATCCAAATATCTTTTATGTACCACCTTTTCATTCCAGCAGTCCAAAAATTAATCGATCGATTTACAGAAAGCTGAGCAAGAGGAGCATGACACAATAAAGACACAGATTGCCAATCTGTTACAAGATACAATGGAAATTATCACTCAGGATATTATGAAGAATGGGAAAGAGTAAGATCTATTCTGATTGCTGAAATATGCACCTTCAGGAATAATTTTTGACAATCGACTTCCTTGCAAATCCTGTAGTCTTTTGAAGGAAGAAAACAAAAGTGACGAAAAAGGAAGTCCATTGTTTGCAAATCTAAATCTGGACTCAATAAAGGATGAAGCTTGGAGGGAGAAGGTCATGTATCCTTTTGAGCAACTTATTTCAATAGTAATATTCATTTCGTATAAGTTTACAAGCACTAGTGTCCTCTCATTATCTATTGGAATTCTGTGTTAACAGTGTGTTAGGCTTCAATTGTTGTTGACAACGAAAGAATCTGCAATATATGTACCAACGAACTTGGAAGCTCGGCGCAGGATCACTTTCTTTGCAAACTCACTTTTTATGAAAATGCCAAGGGCTCCACAGGTTCGCAGCATGATGTCCTTCAGGTAAGAAACCCATGTTGCCAATAATCTTTGGCTTTTATTTTATTGGAGCCTAGTCGACTCCATTTTGAACTGTTTTGTAAGGTCGACTATATTCTCTGTCTGATCATACCTCTCTATAATAATTTTTTTCTGAAAAAAATATTTGATTAACAGCATTTCTGTTTTCGCATCAGTGTTTTAACTCCATACTTTAAAGAGGAGGTGCTCTTTTCGGCAGAAGATCTTTATAAAAAAAATGAGGATGGGATATCCATTCTGTTCTATTTACGGAAAATATATCCAGGTACTCCATACATTTTTTGTCTCACAATTGTGCAAGTTAATTATCCTCTGATCTCAGTAAATGATTCATCATGAACTATTGTGTGCCAATAGATGAATGGAAGAATTGTCTTGAGCGGATAAACTTTAAACCAAAAGATGAAGATGAACTTAAATCAATGGTGTTTGAGATCTTACCCTGGGCATCCTATAGGGGACAAACGCTCAGCAGAACAGGTAAAGTCACTAGTGCAATCTTGTGGTACATTAACTATATCTAACTTGTTGTCTAACTCTCTGTTTTTACTTTGCTAGTGAGAGGAATGATGTACTATAGGAGAGCACTTGAGATTCAGTGTATTCAAGATAAAGCTGACCTTGGTTAGATTAATTCTTTCTCCATCATTGTTTTCCAATCTTACCAAGTCTGCATATATTTTAACTCCATTTTAACATTTTGCAGCTCAGTTGGAGCGTCGTCGGACAGCAGCATCCTATCAAGAGGTTGGGTCCATTGCAGATATGGCACTGGCGATTGCTGATATCAAATTCACCTATGTTGTCTCTTGTCAAGTCTATGGCATGCAAAAAATATCGAAGGATTCCAAAGACAAAGCTTGCTATCTGAACATCCTTGATCTCATGATAACGTACAAAACCTAGCGCTTTCAACTTTACGAAGAGATCTCTTAGATAGAAAGGTTACTCCAATCCATTTGATATTTTAAAATGCACAGGTACCCATCATTACGGATTGCTTATATTGATGAGGTAGAAGCTCCGGCTGGAAATGGAGCGACGGAAAAGACTTATTATTCTGTTCTTGTCAAAGGAGTAGGTGAAAAGTATGATGAGGTACTTACTGAACATGAAGATACATAGTTTCACTTAACTTCATTTGTGTAATAAAACTTTATTGAATTGAAGTTAACTGTGAAGGTTGAAACTTCATTTTGATGTTCTTTTTCTATATAATAATATTTTTTAAATTACACTTCTATTTGAGTGTTTGAAGTTTGTAATGGTGTGTCACACTTAGTAGTTTCTCAATTTGTATGAACTGGTTTTTTGTACAATAAAAAACTCTTAAGCAACAACTCACCGTTTCTTTTCATATGCATGTTTAATTCAATGACATTTTTGTACTTTGTGCTGTGAACTTGATTTAGGAAATTTACCGCATCAAGCTTCCTGGCAAACCCACAGAAATTGGAGAGGGAAAACCTGAAAATCAAAATCATGCCATAATTTTCACCAGGGGAGAAGCACTCCAGGCCATTGATATGAATCAGGTACATTTTTCATTTCCACATTGTACGTGTTGAGTTCCATGCATCAACCCCTTTATCCTTGGCTTATATTGTTGAAGAAGGCCCAACCAGGCCAACCAGGCCAACAATGTGCACTTGATGTGGGCTGGGACTTGGTCCACTCCTATGAATCTTTGGCCTCATCACCTGGATCCATCAACCATGACTATTTTATTGTGGAAAAATTGGCTACAAGACACTGCACTTTGTCGGCATTGCCCAACCACACCTCAAAACAATATCACTATCCAAACGCACTACAAAATCGTGTTCATTTGCTGGCAGCCACTCTTCTCTGCCCAAACACATTATAAAAATCATGTACATTTGCTGGCAGATATTGCTGTTTCTTAAATTTGGCCATCTAGGTCTTGAGCACATTGGTTCTGATATCATGTTAGCTGTAGGGAGAAACACCAATAATCTCCATCGTGGACCAACTGGTCAATACATACATGTAGAAGTCATAGGGAAATTATGTGGAACCAGTTGGGACTAACCTAAAGGTCCTAAAATATTCCTAATACATATGTACACTAACAGTACAATGGTCCTTCACTTGTAGGATAATTACCTTGAGGAGGCATTTAAAATGAGAAATGTGCTAGAGGAGTTCGGGAGTGACAAATATGGAAAGAGCAAACCCACTATATTAGGTCTTCGAGAGCATATTTTTACTGGAAGGTATATTCATCTATCTAAAGTTCAGGTTCAATTATATCCTGTTCATGTGATTTATGCTAAATATTTCTGTATGCTTTTCTTCTATTCTAGTGTTTCATCACTTGCTTGGTTTATGTCAAATCAAGAGAACAGCTTTGTTACCATTGGACAACGAGTTCTGGCCAATCCTCTCAAGTATGTACCTTATTTTCATTCTGATATAGAAGCTCTTTATCCAATGCATTTCTTATGGAATGGGAATATATTTGAATTGGCTGTCAGGTTCACTAATAATTGTTATTGTTTTGGCCAAACTAGTTTTCATTTCGATCAAACCATGAGTCCATGACCATGGAGATGTATTTGGAACTCATTTCAGATCTATCTTACGTGAGAATCCTGCTAAAAAACATGACATACTTTACATACTTAAACATTTATAAACTAGATCAAATTATGTACATGTTCTGTACTAAATTCCTATTCTGTTATAAGTAGTGATATTGTAGTATGAATGATATACTGTGTTACCAAGAAGGCAAGAACTTCAGATGTTTTTTCTAAAATTAGGAGATCATAAGTCTAATTAGTATTTATAGTGAAGTTAGTTATGGGTTAAGCAAAGAAGAAGAGCTAACAATGGTTAGTGCCCCCATAAGGCCATAACCATTCCAGTTCCAGACAGCTCCTCGCTAGAATCGACTTTTGCCCTAAGTGCTAATTCCAACTTTGCTGAAAACTGATAGTAAAACCATGTTTTCATAAAATAACACTGAAAGTGGCCAGCAGAGTTACCTTAAATCTTAATCACCAATAGTTGCTAAGATGGTCCACCCAATCCTGACAATTTTCTGGGAAGTCCGGTAACTGATAATAAATTACTAGTTCCTGGATATTTTGTGTCAACTAGACTATTGTGGACGTTAAGGTGGGGGGCAATGAAGGTTTAAAGAGTGCAAAAAGTGAGCAATTGAAGATCCTTTGGAAAATTGTAGCAGAAATATATCTAAAGAGAACAGACCTCGCTGGACGATCGTATGAATAGAATTATGAGATGAAACCGATGACTATTAAGATCTTGACTTTATTTTCATATTGTTCAATATTGCTTGATATAATCAGTGCTCATGTTTGTATATTTTTGTATGCAAGATGCACATTTTCTCTTGATCATGAGGTTTTTGTGTCTCTAGCTCATTCTTGTAACGTAATACAGGGTTCGGTTCCATTATGGTCATCCTGATATTTTTGATAGGCTCTTCCATATTACTAGGGGTGGCATAAGTAAAGCTTCCAAGACTATAAATTTAAGTGAAGATATCTTTTCAGGTAAGCCTGCATCTCATACGAACATCTTGCAGCCATCCCTTACCTAAAATGCAGTCACTGTGTACACAAAAAAAAATGCAGTTACTGAATTCAATGTTCTTAATTAGGTTTTAACTCGACAATGAGAGAAGGAAATATCACACATCATGAGTACATGCAAGTCGGTAAGGGGCGTGATGTGGGAATGAATCAAATTTCAAGCTTTGAAGCTAAGGTGGCCAATGGCAATGGTGAACAAACATTGAGTCGTGACATCTATCGTCTTGGACGCAGATTTGACTTCTATAGAATGCTATCTTTCTACTTTACCACAGTTGGCTTTTATTTCAGTAGCATGGTAAGAATATATAAACTACACGCTACTTTTTCTGTAAAGAATGCCTAGGCTATTTCTTTCTTTCTGATGGGATATGGTAGAAGAGAACCATATTGAACATTTAAATAAAACCACAATTGCAGAAAGTTATTTTCAAAATAATTCCCATAAAATAAAAAGGGGGAGATAGGTGGAAATGACCGAAGTTTAAGCTATCTATTTCCTCATGCACCACTATGTTAAAATTATTAATCAGCAATGTTAGCCTTTAAAAAATCAGCAATATTTGGAGTGCCATTAATGTCATCTATTGAAATGGGCCCTTTCAGGATTTCAGTTAATACCCATAAACATATAGTTTGGTGTGCAAATGCGCAGCATTCATAACTGATAGCTTGGGCGTGGTGTCAACCTGTATTGTGTTTATTCTGCATATTTTGGGTTACTGACATCCGTAGTTCCTTCTTTCAGGTTACTGTACTTACTGTTTATGTATTTTTGTATGGGCGGTTATATCTAGTTATGAGTGGTCTGGAAAAGTCTATTTTGCTGGATCGACGTATTCAGGAGAACATCAAGCCTCTTGAAAATGCACTGGCTTCACAGTCTGTTTTCCAGCTTGGTTTGCTGCTTGTCCTCCCTATGGTCATGGAAGTCGGATTAGAGAAGGGATTCCGCACAGCGTTAGGAGAGTTTGTCATCATGCAGCTTCAGTTGGCCTCTGTGTTCTTCACATTCCAGCTTGGCACCAAAACACACTACTATGGGAGAACAATACTCCATGGTGGCGCTAAATACAGATCTACAGGCCGTGGCTTTGTTGTGTACCATGCAAAGTTTGCTGAGAATTATCGCATGTACTCCCGTAGCCATTTTGTTAAAGGACTTGAACTGTTGATACTTCTGGTTGTGTATCTAGCGTACGGAAGGTCCTACCGCAGCTCGAGCTTGTACCTATTTGTCACCTTCTCCATATGGTTCCTGGTTGCATCTTGGCTCTTTGCGCCGTTTATCTTCAATCCATCATGTTTTGAATGGCAGAAGACCGTGGACGACTGGACAGATTGGAGGAAATGGATGGGGAACCGAGGGGGTATCGGCATGTCTGTAGATCAAAGCTGGGAGGCTTGGTGGATAGGTGAACAGGAGCACCTCAGAAAGACTAGCATTCATGCTCTTCTCTTGGAAATCATCCTTTCACTTCGTTTCTTGATCTACCAGTATGGTATTGTGTACCATCTGAACATCGCACGCCGCAGCACAAGCATTCTGGTACTTTCTCAACATATGATCTGCTTTGTTTGCTTCTTTTGTAGTTCGCACAGTTGTAGGGTATCCTAGTATAATTCTCATTTTCTTTCAATTTCTAGGTATATGGATTGTCATGGCTGGTTATGCTCTCAGTTCTAGTAGTTTTGAAGGTAAAGACTTTTTACATTTGGACCAGTTATCTTCGATTCTTAAAAAATTTACCGGCTGAATGTTTATCTTCGATTCTTAAAAAATTTACCGGCTGAATGTTATTCCTTCTCTACAGATGGTTTCAATAGGACGGCAGAAATTTGGAACAGACCTGCAGCTTATGTTCCGCATCCTCAAGGGGCTTCTCTTCCTTGGCTTTGTCTCTGTGATGGCGGTCCTGTTTGTTGTATGTAACCTCACAATTTCTGATGTCTTCGCTAGTATTCTCGGGTTCCTGCCTACTGGTTGGTGTATTCTTCTGGTGAGTAAAACCTATGTTTTCCTACTTGTTTGAGCTTTGTGCATGCATAAAAAATATGAAATGAAAAAGAAAGTCCAACATTCCTACCTGCTCATGAGCGAACCATCATAGAACCAAAAAGCAACATTGTGTCTGTTAATTCTCAAGTAGTTGGTTGAAAAGCTCACTGATCAGCCAGAAGTCTCGTAGCTTATGGATATTACCAAGATCTATTCTATCATACTTATGGTTACTGGTTCAGCTCATCCAATACAATCTGTACCTAGTGACACATATGATTTCTTTGCAGATTGGGCAAGCATGCTCACCACTGCTTAAGAAGACTACTCTGTGGGACTCCATCATGGAGCTCGGGAGGGCGTATGAGAACATCATGGGTCTCGTCCTCTTCCTTCCCATTGGCTTCTTGTCATGGTTTCCCTTCGTCTCAGAGTTCCAGACACGGTTGCTCTTCAACCAAGCCTTCAGCCGGGGCCTTCAGATCTCAAGGATCCTTGCCGGTCAGAAAGACATTGGGGAGTTCGAATGACCGGTTTCATTAGACTGCAAAGCAAGATACCTGCTTCATGTGTCATGACCGATTTTGAGCGGCTGTTCCTTGTTAATTAGGACATACTAGTTTCTCTACTTGGAAGTAGTTGGTATATCGTTATATGTCCATTCCTTGATGTGATTTGCCTTTGTAGAATATGACATAGTAAGAGATTAACATCAACTCGTTGGCATATTTTGAAGGTGGTCATGAAAACGGTCGGGGGTTTGTTTCCTCCTCCCATGTACATTTTGTTATCCCGTGTCACCGTGTACGTACCATTTTGGGCACCATTTTAGGCAGCTAGACCACATTGTTCTCCACCTCTCATACATTGCTCGATAATATATCAGGCAAATATTTTTCCAGCTCGAGCTACGTCTTCCTCTCTCAACTTTTCTGTTTCATCAATCAATAGTGGAAACTACAAAGGTCATCACTGCATTTGCGCAGCTAGATGTATTAAAAGCTAATTTTTTTAAAAATATATATCTTTATATATTTCATATGATTTTTTTGTTTGGATTTTATAGTGTGTTACGACGAATATAGGAAATGATTGAAGCCAAACTACATATCAACCAATTTGAACCTGATACATTGCATCCTAGTCTCATGCGAACTGCGAAGTAGCCCACTGTAACAGGAAAATCTCCGAGGACATGCCTCCTTGCTTATTGCGCACGCATGGCTAGAATGTAGGCTTGCGAAGTAGACCCTCAGTTGGAATTTGGAAAATATGGGGTTTACGAGATTTACCTTCGATCAGCAAATTAGTCAACAAATTTATGTCGTTGGATTCATATTTAAACGCACTTTCCAATGATATCAATTTTATATCACACAATCCATGCAGTGTTGAACTAATTGTCAGCGAAAGAGTAATTGATATATCTGAGGAGTTGAAGGTTGCAGAATGAACTCATTCGTAAAACTAAATACTGTTTTGTCCAAGAACCGCAATCTAGCATCTGATAAGTTGAACTAATTGTCAGCGAAAGAGTAATTGATATATCTGAGGAGTTGAAGGTTGCAGAATGAACTCATTCATAAAACTAAACACTGTTTTGTCCAAGAACCGCAATCTAGCATCTGATAAGTAACCCTACCATACTAGGTAAAATATTCTCGAGTAATAAGGAGGGTACCGTGCAAATTGAACTACATAAACTGCACAAGCTCAGCAAACTAAGTACTTGAAAAGCATAATGTCGCCTAGAGCGAAATTTGCCTCCATGTAAATTGTGCATACAAACCTTTACCACGACAATCAAATCATATAATCGACTTTACATAAACGGAATTCTGGTGCTTACAGATTTCTCTGCCATATATATGCCCGTAATACTCTGCAGCTGTTAAATTCTTAAACATGTTCAGACGCCCCATCAGATACCAAAAACTATCAGCCAGAAAACACATGAAGGCAAACATTGCCTACTCCTCAGATATATCAACTACTGTAAGCAAGATGTCCCCTATGACCTGCCTGGTAGGTGCTTCCTTGAAGTGCTACACATAACCATAACAGGCATAGCAATTCTTTATGTCCATTGCATCACCAACAAATAGAATTTGTTGGGAACAAAAGTATGCCTCAAACCACCTGAAACAGAACAATCATTACTCAGATCTTTCGAAGCCAACTGAATAAAATAATAATGATTGTACAAAACAAAATACTGAACAATAAATATAAGCTATTTCATATCCTTGTGCAGATACACCAGTAGTGCAGTAAATGGCGAGCCTCAACCATCATCGTTTACGGCCGTTGCGCAGGTCAGGAGGCAACATTATTGAGTAGCTTAGCAATGTTGATATCCCTGATGATGAGCTCTGGCTCTTCATGGGCGACTTCAATTTCTACGGATCCTAAGAAAATAGAACAAGCCTAGTGGCAACCTACAGGATAATTTCAACTTCAACAATGTGTTAGGCCTACTGGACCTTACCAAAATCCCCATCATGGCCCGGGCCTTCACTTGGAGCAATATGCAAGATGACCCTTTACTCGAGCAAGTAGACTACTCACCTTTTTCAATACCTTGGTGAAGCCTCTTTGAAAAAGAGATACCTCTGACCATGTTCCTTTCATGGTCTCCCGCTGGCACCAAGATCCTAAAAGCCAAGGTCTTCAGATTTGAGAACTATTGGCTGAGCACCCAGGTTTCCTAGACGTCGTTCAAAGTGCATGGAACCTTCCTTGCCGCGCTAGGCACAGTGCCGGTATCATCTCTTCCAAGTTCAAAAACACCGGGAGGATACTCCGCATATGGAGTACAAATATTTCACAGCTCTCTACTCTGATCAACAGATGCAGCCTCGTTCTCAACATTGTGGATGGAATAGAAGAACTGCGCCTCTTTCCATTCCCAAAGGCAATTTCAGATCCATCCTTAAGAATCATAATAATCAGCTTCTTCACTATAAAAAAACTCTACTAGCGCAATAGGCGCGCTATTAGATGGCTCAAGTTTGAGGATGAAAACATTAAGTTTTTCACTCCATCACTACCAAGTCTTACACACACAATCAAATCGCCTCCTGACGGACAACAATGGGTTCTCCACCAATGATCACTGTGAGAAAGCGAATATTATCTAGAACACACTCCATGACTAAATTCGTGTGTCTGTTAAGGATACTATGGTTCCTATTGGTCTAGGTCTAGATCTCTAGTAGATTGACTTATCGTCCAAGTCTTGTACTATATTCGCCCCTTTGGGCTATGCAGTACGATAAGTCATATTCATAACATGATTTCAAAGCAAAACTTAGGGCTTTAGCTTTCCATGGCTGCTACCATTCATCTCTTGGCCACCGCCACGATCTTCCACTGCGCTGCCTCCCGAGGCGATCTTCTCTCCCGGGGCAGCCTTTTCACCCAACCTATCGTTGTCGTCGTCATGCACCCCTCGTCTTCCTTCGGCTTGTCTTAGTCGTCATAGTCATCATGTAGCAGCTGCTCGTTCCCCCTTCGTCACCCTTGCTGGACGCCGGCTCTTCCTTTGCCGCTCATCCTCCCGCTGTCGCCGCTGCTCCGTCTTTGTCGTTGACGCGACCTCTTCGGTTGAGCAGACCGGCAATGCCCAAACTTGTCATCGTTACCTTCTTTCGGGGTGCACTGCTACTTCTCTGATCCGGGCCACCGTCACCTTTTTCACCCGCATGTGGTTGCCGCCGGCCAGCCAGCTCTTCCCAGCGGGTCTCCTCGCGTCCATCTGCAGCTGGTGCCGCGGTCTGCTCAGCAGCACCATTTTCTCATCGGCCACTGCTTGCTAGCTCATTGTTGGTCTCCACCGGCTTGTCACCAGTCGTGGTGCTCGGGAGGTCCGGATCTATGTTGTCATGAATTTTGATCTGGTTGTAGGGGGTCATCACTGCCTCTTCTGCTCACCATGGCCACTTCAGCCATGGATCTACTCGAGCCTCTACTCTCTAGGGTTGTGTTTCTTCTCTGGTGCTGCCCTGGAACTACTCTCCAAGATGCTAACCTCCTCTGCTCGTCTACATTGAGCCTTTGCAGCCGCTACTACCTCTGTTTCTTGAGGAACCCTAGTATTGGGTTGCTGGCTGCCTGTTGTCTCTTGTTTGGGCCTACTGTTTTGGGCTGTTGATAGGCTACTGCTTCTTGTTTGGCCATGGTGTGATGCTACTGCAGATGGTTTGTGAGTGCTGCTATTGGCATATGTGCAGTTCCAACTAGGTGTTATTGCTGGATGTTGGTTGCCAAGGGTTGTCTCGCCTGCTACGAGTCATTTTTGCCTTTTTTTAGGGTCATCGTCCGTCGCATCCATCTATGTTTGTTGCTTGCCATCTGAGTCCACTAATATCTTTCTACATCAGCTAATTTTTCATATGGCCGCTTGATTGTAGATGCCGCTTTTACCTCGTTCCTCTCCATGGAGCTATTGCTGTGGCGTACTCTTGATCTCTATGGTCCTTTTGACTATGGTCTTTTTTCACCATGCTTCTCTCTTCGGCTTGACTCGACATGATTTTCAAGACTGACACTACAATGACGCTTTGAAGACTTGGACTTGGGATGTTTATTTGTTTTAGTGTCATTGCTCTTCAAATGCAATGCTATTGCATACACTTTGCATTTGAGGGGGGTGTTAAGGATATTATGATTTCCTATTGGTCTAGTTCTAGATCTCTAGTATATTGACTTGTCATCCAAGTCTCGTACTATATATTCGCCCCTTTGGGCTACGCAATATAACATGCCATATTCATACGGTCTCTACCTCCCAAAACGTTGCACTTCAACTTGAGTGAACTCATCCATGTTGTCGAGGGCTTTGCCTTTCTCTCCGCCCCTTTCACTAGAGAAGAAATAGACAATGTGGTCAGAGATATCCCCATGGACTGTGCCCCCGGCCCAGATGGTTTCAATGGGATTTTTCTAAAGAGATGCTGGCGTATTACCAAAGAAGGATTCTACACCTTGTGATGTGATTTCTACCAAGGCGATGTCAACCTTCAAAACATAAATGACTCCCTAATCACCCTTACCCCGAAGGTGCTCAATCCCAAGTCATGGAGACTACAAACCCATTTCCCTTTGTAATTTGTGCCTTAAACTCCCATCAAACTCTTTGTGACCGGCTCTAGAAGGTTATTCTCGAATCATCCATAGAAATCAGTATAGCTTTGTCACGGATCCGGAATTGCATATGATTAGGGGAACGCGAAAGTCGCCAAGGACCGAAGGACTCGTCCGCCCGGTGGCACGGTACCTGCGCCGTACGCACCAAGGTAGAACGATCCGACACCCGCCAGGTGCGAGCCGGCCGGAAGCGACCAATCTTCCCAACATCACATACGATTCCATAATCCGGTGAAAAGTCAGAGTCGTTCCCGAATCCTACCACGACAAGCAAGGTCGGAGGAGCCCGGCAATTCTACCCACACCCTAACCTAGCTCGGAAGCTAGTGGGTCGCTCGAAAGCCCGGTAGAACGCCCACACCCTGCCTGGCCGGCACAGCATCTCAGCCAGCGGGTCACTCAACCAACTCCTGCTTGACTTAGTAGAAAATGGTACGGCCTCGATCTTTCACGGCATACCCATACACTTCATACCATTCACGCATTGTGCAGGGGCAGCCTGGATCAACAACTCGGATATCATCACAAAGCTCTACATTACGGTATTAATAATAACAGTCCACGATGGGACAACATATTACATCAGTCGGTTAACACCGGAAACATATCCGAGTACGGAGAAACTTAACAACAGCGGAAGCAAAATAATAGTCCCACAGCGACATAGTGATCGCTGAACAAAACACTAACTATCCCATACATCGAACACAACCGAGGAAACCAGACACGTCAAACATCGTCGAAAAACTCTTCGACCACCGGCTCACCTGCAAGCTCCAGGATAACCTGGGTGAGTACGAATGTACTCGCAAGACTTATCCGTGCTTGATTAAATGTCCTACTCATACTAGTGCAACAACAATTAAACATGAATGCTTCTCAGAGTAACAATATACTTAATTATGAAAACAAAGCATAATTAACATGGGGGGAGGACAACTAGTCAATATACTACTCAGGCAACCAACCAATCAACATCAACTACTAACACATTTACTTGCATCATTTTCCATCGCTTAGGGTACAGCCCCTAGATTAATCCCAATCTCAATCATCAACACCTAGTTCATTCAATCTCTCGGACCGTTCCGACAATACAACCACTAGCGATATTCGAGAGCATTATCCCTTGGAGGTGCAAAGCTCCAAGCGGCCTTTACCATTCGACATATCCTAGCGTTGATCTCGGCAACGTCCACGTGGTGACAAGGGAAGTAGCCACGCTGGAGTTACCTCAAGTTGGGTATCGCGACAATACACCCATTCACCTAGTCGCACCAGGCTCCTCCAGTGATACAACTTTATCCAGCTGACCCTTTTTCCTTCGGCTCTCACATCTCACCTTAGGTTCAAATATTAGCTCATCAATAATTTCAACCATCACTAGGCACACAATACAACACATCCTAACATGCTAGTCTAATCGAAATTAATGACAAGCTACGAACGATAATACAATCATCAACACATGAACGAAATAAGCAAGTACCGAACACAAAAAGGGGATGCAACAAGCTCTGCTTGCCTTAATCGGTTTGTTCCTGGTCTTGCACGGAGTCGTAAGCTTGGAGGTCTCCTTCTTCGTAGTACTAGTGCAACAAGTCGAACATCGACAATAAGCGATAATGCAATCAATGATCCAGCATGTATGCATGAGGGTTGATGCAAGGAATATCTTTCTAACAACTGTACCGATGTTAGGGTTAAATGGTTGTCTTAAGTTACATGCATGGTAGGTTCCTTTAACTACGATTAGGATTTAAGGGTGACTATTCATGGTTGGGATGATGTGGACATAATCCTTCATAACTTAGACATGCTCTGAACTATTTGACTACACATTTGGAATCATTTAATCGGAGTTACGAGCAAATAGTTATGCATGGTCGAGTTAGGTTTAGCGGGGTACGATGATAAGTAGGGCTAACCACTCGAGACTTGTCGTGCATGTATCCTACTGGACATCCAGTGATTCCATGTCGTAGGATTTCTCACGAGGATTTCGAAACTATAAGGATCGTCGAAATCGGAGTTAGGGTCATAAACCTAGGATTTATAAACCCTCGACAACACTAAAACTTCTACCCTAAGTATCAGTGTGTGCATGTGTTCAAATTGAACTTTTGATTCAGCCATCTTGTAGAGCTTTTCCTGAGGTTTCCAAATATATAAAATTTTTCAAATTTGGCCTTACGGTTTAAAAGTTATGAATATTTGAAGTTCTATACAATTCTGCCCTAAAATTTCGAAACCCTAATTACTAAACGCACCCGAACCCTACCCCGCACCGTTCTGCAACTTTTACGCGCACCCAACCGAAGGCACCCCGGATCTGCAATCATAAACCAATCCCCACTGACATGCGGGACCGCTCGGGTACCCGTGGCCCTATCAGAAACAGCCACGCGTCCAGGTCCTTCTCTCTCTCTCACCTTTCTTCTCTCTCTCGGTACCGAGGCCGGCGACGGGCTAGGCGGTGGCGCACGGCCGGGGAGCTCGCCGGAGTAAGCTCCTGGACTGGTTGGGCTTGGGGAAAACGGAGAAAGGATCGGGAGTTCGACCTGAGGTGGATGCGAGTAAGCAATGATCTTGGGGAAGGCTGGAAGGTGCTAGCGCGGTGAGGGGTGGCGAAGTGGCTCGGTCGCCGGCGGGGGAGCTTCTGCGGTCGAAGATCTGCAAAGAGAAGAGCAGCGGGAGATGAGGGGAAGAAGAGGAAGCTCAGAGACTAGAGAATAGGGCTTGGGAGCCACTGAGCCGCTGCGAGAGCTCACCGAGCACTGACCGGAGATGGGGAAGAACGGGACGGCTTCGGGCAGCTCGCGCAGATCTAGAAAATGGATTCAAGGGGATGTGAGGGATGGTAGGAGGGTGCTCCAGAGCGCAATGGGGAGGGAATGGCTCACCGGAATCTTCGGGATTTCTCGTCGAAGTGCAGCCGGAGCTCGGGAAGGGAATGGCGCCAAGGAGCTTCGGGATGCGCTAGGGTTTGGGGGTAAAGGAGAAAGGGAGGTGCGCTGTCGGGACGGAGTATTTAAGGGGCGGCGGCCCGGAGCGGGAGGAGGCTGGTCGGGACAGGCGCCGCCCCGCTCGGCCTCTGGCCGGCGGCGACGTGGGCGAAGGGGCCTGACAGATGGGCCCCTGCGCGCTCGGGAGAAGGGAGAAGGCGCGAAGGCCACGGGGGCGCGACCAGATGGGGAACACGGCAACCAGTGGGGGCGCCTTCTGAGTAAGGAAAGCGGAGAAAGGGAGGGGCGCGGGTGCGCGCGCGGGAGGAGCGGGCTGCGCAATTGGGCCGACCGAGCGGGTTGCGGCCCAGGTAGGGTTAGGATTTTATCTTTTTCTTTTTCTTTTATTCCAGAACCCTCCCCATGTTATTTCATGTAAAATTTTTGATCCAAACATTATGAAATTTTTACCAGAGGTTCTAAACATTATTATTGAGCTGCTGTAGGAGTTTGAACCAGTTTGGAGTTGATTTGAAGGGGGATCCAGTACAAACCTAGGTTTTGACCTAATCGACGATTAGCACTGCGACTAGGTTTTTGGTTTCTCCAAAATTCTCAAACTTTACATGGGTTCAGTATTCACCATTTCATGCCCTTTCCCAAGGTTTGATACATTTTTATCCACCCTAGCTTGCTTGTCGACCAAACCCTAACTCCTCGGCACTTTAGGGTTTAGCCACGGGAATCCTAAGCAAGCCATGATTTCATGGGGGTTTTGGAACAATCTTTTAAGAGGTGAATGTTGGGGAAAGCTAGAAGAGGGATTCATCGACAGGGTCCACTGGACCCACTTGCTAGGGTTTTAGGGTTAGGGGACGGAGACTCTTCGAAGGGTTCGATGACGTCTACCACCCTTATTGATGACTTTGTTATTTTGGAATATTTCAAATAAATTGATTGGTGTTTGCAACAATCATCCACCGAGGATGAGATATTAACATATTCTATAAAGTAAAGTTGATATACAACTAAGTTTAAATAAGGTGTGGTTGATGATAATGCCATGTATGCATGAATGCAGAGCAAGTACCTATTTATCGCAAAGTGGGTATTACAAGCTTCATTAAGGCCGTACCATCCAAGTTTACCTTGCTTGGGGCCTTTTAGTACCTTCATCAGTGCCATCAATCCAAAATGGAATTTTTTTGTTCTCAAGCTGGACTTTCAGAAGGCCTTCAACACCATTGAACACAGTACCATCATCTCCATCCTGCAACACTTAGGCTTTAATGATTGATGGATTGGTTGGATTAAAGAGATTTGCACTCACACGTCTGCCTTGCTCCTTGATGTGTCCCTAGTAAAAAATTCACTGCCACCGGGGGTGCGACAGGGGGATCCCCTATCCCCCCTTCTCTTTGTTCTTGGTACGTACTGACCTTCTTCAAGCAATTGTCAATAAATCTTGCGAGGCGCAATCTCTTTCAGCTGCCCATCCCTACTTAGCATGATGACTTGCCCGTAGTCCAATATGCCATGGAACCCTAGTTATTCTTCAAGCCTGCCTGAGGCAGCTCCTCTGCCTTAAAGGCCTTTTGGAATCCTTTACCTAGTCCACTGGGCTTTGGGTTAACTATCACAAGTCCCTGCCTCCTTCCCATCAATGTTGACAAAGAAAAAATGCAACATCTTGTTTGGCTCTTTGGATGCAAAATTGGTTTGTTCCTCTTCACCTATCTGGGCCTCTCTAGGCCCGGAATCTGTGACTTTGCTCCCTTTATGGATGAACATAGACTGGCTTCTTGCTCCTCATTTCTCTCTTTTGGTGGTGACATCTTGGTCACTAAAGCTATTCTCAGTGCTCTACCCACTTACTATCTTTGCTCTCTCTAGCTTCCTGAGTGATTGAAAATATTGATCATGCTAGGCATTTATGCCTTTGGGGCAAGTCTGAATTCTCAGGACGTTTCAAGTCTCTCGTTGCCTGGGAGAAAGTCTACAAGCCCAAGTAAGAAGGGGGCCTTAGCATTGTTGATCTCTTTGTCCAATACAAAGCTATGCTTATGAAATTCTTGCATAAATTTTACAATCAAGATGTGCCTTTGGTCCATTTGGTCTGCCGCCACTACCAGAACATAGTTCCCCATGCCGTAGGCCCTATAGGCTCGTTCTAGTGGAAGGATATCATGCAATTTTTTAGAGATTTTTCGGAGTTTTCTAAATCTTCAGTCCCTAGGGGCACACTGCTCTTTTTTAATGACATCATCAATATAAAACTTCTGTGCCTGCACTCCTTTGCAATTGATGACAATTGTTCGGTGAGGGATGTTCTTAGCTATAATGAGCCTTTTGACCTTTTTCACCTCCCTCTATCCACCCGTGCCTTGAGGAGTTCCATGAATTCCGCCATCTGCTTGAGTCTTCCTTTAAAACCAGACTGATAAGGACTCTTGGTATTATATTTGGGGAAGCTCATCCTACTCTTCAAGACATGCTTATGCTCATGCCTTTGTCAATTATCAGGCAACAATCTATCTTTCCTAGATCTAGGCTTCCAAGTGTACGCCTAAATAAGGACTTTCGCGTGGCTTCTCTTCAATGACATACTCAACACTTGGACCTTCTACAACCACGCAACCTTATGTCACCAATGACCACACTTGCATGCTCTACAACTCTGGATCTTTGGAAATCAGGGACCATCTCTTTCTTCAGTGCCATTTCAGTAGATTATACTGGCAGACGGTTGGCTTAGCTCTATGCCTTTGATGACTGGGAAACTCTCATTTGGCATGCACGCCTCACCTTTCATAGGGCCTTTTCATAGAGATCTTCATCAACATGGCCTAGCACATTTGGAAACAAAGAAATGCAAAAATATTTGATAATGTTAGGCCCAACACTGATTCTTGGAAAACCCTATTCAAAAAATATTTATGTCTCACTGCTTATAGATTAAACGTGGAGCTTAGAGCTCCCCTTAATAGCTGGCATTAAATAGCCAGATTTGCCTCTAGTACGCATGGGTGGAGGTTAGTGGGTGGCTATACCATAATAGAGTCTAGTGGGGTTGCGCTGGCACGTAGCGAGGCAAGAGAGGCTGAGAGCGCGGGATTCGGCACAGCTGGAGAGGGGAAAGCACGTGGTGGTGATTGCCGCATGAAGTCCGGAGTAGATCATACAGAGGTGGTTGGTTGGGTGGGGAAGGCATGGGATCCGAAGACGATCCTGTTGCACCTGAGCCCAAGGGAGATGCGCTGCAGCGGTTGGACAAGGTAGGTGGAGTGCTGAATTTGTGGAAGATCATATTTGCTGATGACCCATAAGTGTAGGAGATCGATTAGATCGTTTTTTATGAGAAAGAGTGTTGAACCCATAAAGAACCGGTAATTGATCTCACTTGCTCCAAGTCTGAAATCACACTTAAACATAATAAAAGTGAAGGTTGAGATGCACAACTATCTTTCTCAAATAGTTGTGGACCTCGAGGATGCAACAGATAATTAAAATGTGCAACTACTTGACCTAGGATGCAATTTCTATTTTTGGGATAAATAAAAAACAGCAACTGACTACTACTAAAAGTACTACGGGAGGTATTCTAAGGGTGAAAAATAAGGCATGAGATATATAGGTTCATTAGTAGCAATTCTGACAAGAGATATGAGATTCTCAATACAAGTGAAGCGATAAAATAATTATCTAAATAATAGAGAAACCGTTGCATTGGGATAAATGCTATGTACCTCTACCATTAATTGTGTCATGGATTTGTATCACTCATCCACCAAGCATCATCTCCTCTCTACCAATCTCGCCATGTCTAGCAAAACGGGTCGACAAGGCAAAAAACAACAACTATGATCCTTTTTGGGGCGTTAGACAAATATTCATAATTAATTCCAATAAATAAACTGATTGCACTGAAGATGGATGACAATCATAAATGTAGAGAAATTGCCACATGGCTACTACGACACCGTAGCATCGATGGACTACTCATGCATCATGCAAATCAATATGAACGAATAAAGTATTCAATCCATATATTGATGAATACCGAAATACAAACCAATCTTAAAGGTCTTGATTATTGTAGAAATAATATTTTTGTACAATAGAAACTCATCCTACCACAAACTACCGGTATATAGAATTTTTCTATTTAATTGGGATGCACTACGACGGAGCATAGGAATACATGATAGACGCATTGATGCCTTTTGCGTTTTCTCCCCTTCACAATTCTTTTGCCAGTTCTCTCTCTATTTCTTCAAGCCTTTTTTCTCTCTTTCTTGGACCACCACCATATGAGCTACAGTGTAGATTTCACAATTTAGTTGGAAGATAGTTGCATCCAAAAAATAAACAGTTTCACATCTTTTGAGCCATGTATCCCACTGAGTGTTCCGCTTTAACCATTATGTTTCTAGTCGTGAGGCTTTCGAAACAAGAATAATAGTAGGAGATATTTTATTTCACTTTGATGGTGTCTTTTTTCGTGTTAGATAGATGTCGGGGAGTTGTTAAGTTTCACCATTTTCCGGACAGGTTCACAACTCCTACTCCACGGGTTCACCACCATTCCCACGTTGGGCTTACATAGATGCTCGGGAAGCCTAGAGTTGACTGTTTCAGGGCAGGTTAACCATCCTCCTCAAGGCATAGATAGATGCTAGGGAGGGTAAGGTTTTACCTTTTTTAGAGGGTGTCCACCCCTCCCCCTCCGACATTAGAGAGATGCCAGGGAGACATTAGGTTTCACCATTTTTCAAACATAGACTCTAAATAAGAGTTTTGAAAACTTGAGTTCATCTACCGCAATATTATTACTGCTAACAACACCATGCTTACAAATTTAAGCACCTAATAATACTACTAAGTTGTCTATCACCACTATTAAGTTTTCTACAATAATATAGTTTCTATTTTTTTATCTGGGATGCTTGAAAATTTTGTGTTAGATTATGGGTACTAGTATCTATGTGTTTGGCTAATACTACTACTAACTTACCTAATAATACTGCTACATTGCCTACAACATCTGCTAAGTTGCCTACTATATTATAGGTTCTAGTTGTTTATCGAGAAGAGGTTTGAGAGGGGTGGTTTAGTTGTGAGAGTCTAGTTTCAACTACCAGACCCTCCCTGTGTACATCCTCATCAGTCTAGGATCACGCTGATGGTACACAAGCGAAATGAATAACAATTGCATGCATTCAAAGTTAAAACATAGTTTGAGTATGATATCCCACACGGCTTACAAATTATCATGTCTTAACGACATTATTACATCAAAGGAAACAGCGGAAATAAAAGCGAAGCGGCTCCATCCGTGCCACAGGCAATTGATGTAGGCCACGCGACCTATTCTTCTCCAACTCCGATGACTACTCCGACAAGCAATTTCGACGACCACGACGCACCCCACACCGACGCGTTGCTCCTGGAGCTTCCCCACACCGACGTGTACCTCCTATCGCAAGCAATCGCGAGCTTCGTCCACTATACCGACCGAACCACAACTTCTTCCTCAACTCCGGCGAACTCTTTCTCTCTGTGATTTCTTCACACTTGGTGAGCCTCTCTCTAATCCCTATTGGAGTAGACTCCCATCAAACCATAGAAGGTTTTTTCCCCAACAAATTTTGCCTCTACTTCACCTCCATATGTGCAGCCATGATTTTGGGATCATATAAAAACCTTGTGTACAGTAGCTAGTCATGTACTGTACTTCTTTTCTTTTTTCAAATCCTCCAAACCATGCCATATCCTTGATCATAGTGTTAAAATGGATCACTTAGGACCCCAGTAAACTATTAGTGCAGCCGGATTTCAAATCTGCATGGTAATTTTTGTACTATACGAAATCACACCAAATTTGGGCATAATTTGACCAAATTTGAAATAGTTTGTTCTATGTGATTATTTTGGACGTAATTCATTTTTCATATCTCATTAGTATGTATAGGAACCCCTCCATTAAATTTCATATTTTTTGGAGTTGTGTAGAATTTCTTACAATTAAAATGAGCTCTGTTTTAATTATTTAAAATAGAAATGCTCTCTGTTTTTAATATTTAATTTTTGTATGAGGTAGATGAACTCCATTGCTGATTTATAGTGGCAATTGTAACCTTTTGGCACAAGTGTAAGGATGTAGCATAAATCAAAAGTTGTTCTAGGCCTATTTCCAATATCCATTGATTACTGTTTTTAGATATAATTTATTCTCTATTTTTACCTTGCTGTAGTTAAATTCTAGAGAGTAGTTTAGACCTTTTAGCAAGCTTAGATGATACATATGCTTGGTATACATGTATATATGTCTTAATGTGTAGTCCTATTGTTCCAATACATGGTTAATTATTTTGTGAACCATATTATAACAGTAACTAGACCATGTTATTCTCTGAAATGTTAATCAATTGATCACTAGACATGTTAGGTTATACCATGCTTGTGTTAATTAAGTATGTCTCATGATCTTGTTGTTATGTGCTATTACCATTACCATGTATACTAGCATGTTAGGCTATGGATCTAGTTAACATGTTTATGTCTTATTTTATTGAACTATGCTAGCATAATAGTACCCATGTTTGCATTATGAATATGACATGGTTATTTATATACATATGTGGTGTGTATATATGATTATGGCCTAGTCTTAGAAGACCTATATTAAGGATTCTTTAGCATTAGACCTTACTCCTATGTTCGTCGCGACGACGCTATCGCGCCATCAAACCATTCCATCCAATCTTACCTTTGTCATGCTTATTTCTCTCGTGTTACTTTCTGATATGTTTTTTATTAGAGTTGGTATTTATTTGCTTCGCTCTTGTTACGTTATGACGATAGGGAGTGAAGAGACCGACCCGATGACTAGTGCAACCGAAGAAGAAGAATACTACCATGAAGGCATGCCCCCTCTTTCTTGACCATATTTGATCCTATATTTCTGAAAGTCATTATATTTTGTCACTTACTAACATGCATGCTGTTTTATTCCAGTAGCTAGCGTGTTGATTGACACACCGTTACCTTTCCGCTTGTCGCCCTGTTTACTTGATACCCTAAGTAGATTAATAGTTTTATTCTGAATAGAGTAGAGAAATGCTTAGCCGTGCTTAAACATATCTTTAGGATGTTTTGAATTGCCTCGGAGGAATGATCTACAGATCTATGATTCTTGAATTTTGGAACTTGTTGTTGAGCTCGCTAAGCTAGGGCCAGATGCCCGTTGTTTTGTTCTCTCTCTATTCTTCCTATTCTACTCTGAATGAAACTTACCATGGTGTGGGCAACAGCTGAATCATGAGTTGAAGGAGCAATGTCGTTCTTCATGAGATAAAGAAGTCATTAGTCATCCGTATCGAATAAGACCGAAGTTATGAACCCGAGAATTGTGAAAACAGTACAACCACATGCTATATGGGTACTGGCTTGGTCAAGTAGGTTAGTCAGCCTTTGGTGCCGATGTTGCCGTACCGCAGAAGGGGTGGATGTAGCTACGAGGACCCTAGGCACAGATGGGGGGATCGGAGGGTGGGGACGTACTCTCAACTCCGAGCCAGACCCGGTGGGCATGTCACACCTTAGGGGGATCTAACTAAAAGACCTTGTCACAGTCTCCCTGCTGGTACACTGATGGGTGTGTACTACGCTGGCAACGTCCAGTGGCAACAAGATGAAATTATGTCATGTGGGTAAAGTGTACAAACTTTGCAGAGTGTTAAATTAATTGATTAGCCATGTCCACGGTTATGTAAAGCACATGACTCATTCTTGATGAATAACCTGCCCCCCTCCCCCTTGCTATTTCACACTACCTCTTTGCTGATGGAACCTATGGTCGAGCTAAGGCAGGAGTTCCTTGCTCGAATGTGTTGGTCGTGGACCACACATGATGAAAAATACCCCTGATAATAAAGCTGATTTATGTCAAAATGGTGCCTTCGAATCTACCCCAATATTTCAACTAAAATTGCTTTTTCACAAAAAGAGCCATCAAGCCTTCCTTTCAAGCCTCATGTACACTGGTTTAGGTGTTTCCTTACGAGGGGGCACACTGAGTATGCGAAATACTCATTGAGCATGTTTTTGTTGTCGTGTTGTGCAGAAGAGTATGCTGAAGAAGGTACTGATGAAGATTTCTTCTTTGATGATAGAATAGGTCACGTGGCCTCCGTCAATTACCTGTGGCATGGATGGAGGCTTCGCTTTTATTTCCGTATTTCCTCTGATGTAATAATGTCATTATGACATGATACTTTGTAAACTGTGTGGCATATCATACTCAAACTATGTTTTAACTTTGAATGCATGCAATTGTTATTCATGTCACTTGTGTACCATCAGCGTGATCCTGGACTGACGAGGATATATACGGGGGGGTCTGGTAGTTGAAACTACTCTCACATTAGTCCTATATTATGTGTACCATTATCTATGAATTCAGCCTAACAGTGCTACAAACTTTGCTTAATAATACTGCTAAGTTGTGTACCAATACTAAGCTGTCTAATAATACAACTAAGTTGCCTAGAATATTATGTGTACTATTGCCTACGAATTTGACTAGTAGTACCATTGAGTTGCCTAATTGTACTGATAACTTGTC
The DNA here is from genome assembly GCA_019208055.1 of Stipa capillata. Lineage (NCBI taxonomy): Eukaryota > Viridiplantae > Streptophyta > Magnoliopsida > Poales > Poaceae > Stipa > Stipa capillata. The sequence continues at coordinate 43,423 of JAGXJF010000804.1, read as the reverse complement.
TAAAACTGTCACAACTTTCTTTTTGATGCCATGATTATCTTGTTAATAGTTTTGCTTTTGGTTAATAATTGTTTCTATTTTGATTATATTTTTCATATAATCTTTAGCAAACATGTTTTTTTGTTAAGTTGCCTAATTTCCACCGATCCCAGGACGACATCATTCCCTTTCATAATTGCCACCCTCAGATAGATTCTTGGGAGGGCTTAGCTTATATTGTTGTTCGGAAGGGGTTCGATAAACCAACCAATTGCCCTTCACGTAGATGCTAGGGAAGGATTAGCTTCCATCATTGTCGGGACAGGGTTCCCTCTTCAAATTGCCTCTCAGATAGATACCTGTGAGGGCTTAGCTTCCTCCATTTCTCGAACAGGATTCTCAAAACCAATTGCCCCTTAAATGGAAGCAAGGAGAACTTAGCTTTCACCGTTTTTGAGATGTTTTCTCAATTTTAATTTTATTTTCATGTAATACCAATTTGCTTTCGCTATGGTGAAACTTGCTTTCTAGTTGAATTCTTATGTTCAAACATCCTTTTCATTACAATTTGCTTTCTAGTTGGGTGCGAATGTTAAAACTTGTTTTTGTGTAGTACTAGCTTGCTTTTGTTTATAGTTAAATTTTCTCTCCATTCTTGTAGTACCAAGGAAACGTGCTTTATGGATTGAATGCATTTAAATGAGAAATAACATTGGTTGAGTTGCCTATCACTACCGCTAAGTTGCTTATTATATTACAGTAGTAGTTTATCTAGGAGAGGTAAGGGAGGGGTGGTATATGGTATATTATGTGTACTAGTACTTATAAATTTGCCTAATTGTGTTGTTGCTAAGTTTTCCACAATGTTAATTTTAATTAGCTAATACTACTATTAAGTTGTCTAAAACAACCACAAATTTGTATTCATGTCATTGTTATCTTGTTAGTTGTTTCTGTTCTGGCTATAATCTGCATACGATCTCCAACATGCATGATGCTGAAACTTGTTGTTCATTATACTAATGTGCTTCATTTTAGGGGAAAACTTGCTTTCTCGATGTGTGTTTATATTGGAATTTGCTTCTCATACAATGTCAATTTGCTTACGTTATAGTGAAACTTGCTTTCTATTCATGTAATACCAAGCTGATTCTAGAAAGACTTGCTTTATGTCCTTGACAAATATTTCCCGGATGGGTTCCTTTTCCAAACTATAGCGACTTGCTTTTTGAATTTTCTTTATTGCTTCCAAAATGCTACGCTTTATTCTAGTTTGTTTTTATAAAACTACAATAACTTGCTTCACAAAATTATCTTTTATTGCTTTCAATGTTGTGTATATTTTTAGATTACTATTTCAAATGATTATTTATTGCTCTTCAAATTTTTTGTGTTTTATCCTGACTTGCTTTCCATATTACATCAACTTGCTTTCTCAGATTAATGTTTATTACCTTTTTAAATTGTACCAACTTACTTTCTAGGTGTAGGGTTTCAAAGTTTAAGGTTATATGATTAGATGAAGCCAGCAGGTTTAAATAACGACCTCCAATTCTTCTACACTTCCAAAAGGGGCTAACAGCGCGACTATTTCCGTTGATGAATGGGCCCCAAAAATTGAACCAAAATTTTATCTTAAAAAGGTTTGGGTGCGTGTTTATGGCATGCCATATATGATTCATAATTTCTTGAGCTTGTTTGTTGTCAGCTCAATGATTGGGCAAACAACCAAAGTTGACATGGTCACTACTTGTAAAGAGGAGGTGGTGCGTTTACAAATTGCCGTGGTTGATCCCAAAGACGTTCCAACCAAAGCTGAAATTGTTGTTGGACATGCAGCTTATTCTATTTTTTCAAAGTCGAGAGGGATGAGCGAATCGCCGAACAAAATTTTGATGATGATGATCTTCTCGGGGATGATGATAATAATCCAGATAAAGATGGTGATGCTATATGGGTGATGGAGAGAAAAAATATCCTGAAAATTCTGAGAAGGAACATGATTTCACTGATAATGGTGATTCTTAACAATGTGGATCAGGACAAACAATTTTTTTGCAGGTCAAGACGTAACAGACTCAGCTGCTTCGGGAGCTCAAGCCATGGTTGACTCGGCCATGGAGCTTGAATCACTAGCTGTGGAGATGGAGCCAGGGGAGCCAGCTTTGCTGGTCAGACGTTGCCCAGTTTGGCTCCTAGGAAGCCCATCTCTGCTCAGGCTGGAACAGCCGGTATTAGCATGCCGTTGGAGGTAGTAGCAGCGAACTCTGCTCCCTCACCAAAGGCTGCTCCAGTGGCACCCCCTGCTGTGGATGTGAGGAGGAGTGGATGGATCAGCACACAGCCTGACTCCGACTTGGATAGCTTGGAGAGGGCGCGACTCTGAGCAAAGATCAAAAACTTGGAGAAGGTGGCTGGTATGTCCATTGCTTAATCTTCTTCTATTCTTAATATTCCTGTTTCACATTTTATTAAAATGGCGTTGGATGTAGGAGTTTCTTTAGGGTCTTGTCAAGTTCAAACACAAAAAATGATTAACCAATGAAAAGTAGCTGAAGCTAATTGATTGGATGCATTTTTAAAGGGCAGGAGAGAAGCTAGTGTGGATGCATCAGAGCCTCTATATTTCTCTTCTGTTCAAAATTTATGTTTTGATTTGACTAAGGATCTAGAGGGGACAGACACAAGTTTATCTAGAGTGTCAAATGGTAAAATGATCACTTAAAAAAAGATGGTCCGATTTGCACAGTCTTAAAAAAAAGAGTCCTGTTTGGACAAGAGTAACCACCGCAATTTAAGTTTACAATGAGGGGACTATTTTAGAATAGCAAAGGTCTTGTCGACGTGGCTAAACACCATCGCATAGATGACTTAGTTAAGGATTATAAACTTCATTTTGTGGCTATTTCAGAGACCACTACGAATACGTTCACACAATCTAAGTTTCTGAACCTTTGCATTGGCAGGGATTTTTTTTATGGCATTCAACTGCCCCTCATGGCCGTTCGAGAGGGTTACTGTTAGGAGTTAATCATTTGGCTTTCGACGTTGATACAATTGATGATTGTGATTTTTACATTAAATTTCAGTTGTGTAATAAGGAAGACGGTTTTCGTTGGGTCTTATTGTCCATATATGGGGACAAGCTGAATAGAAAGATTGTTTTCTGTCTGAGCTAGTACATGTTGCTAGTCATGATAAATTATCTATCTTGGTTGGAGGTGATTTTAACATTATTAGATGCACTAACGAGAAAAATAATGCTAATTTTAATGCCAAATGGACTTTTGTGTTTAATGTCGTCATTGAAAACTTGGAGTTGCGCGAGATTACGCTTTTGGGATGGAAGTTTACTTGGGTCAATAATCTCATTAACCTGAATTTTGAAAAGCTTGATCACTTCTTGATGAATTCTATGCGGGAATTCAAGTACCCTCTGGTAGCGGTCTCGGCTTTGGAGAGATCTTTATCTGATCATACCCCTTTGTTGGTCGACACGGGATCTGGTTCTCAACTAGTTAGTCCACCCCCATTTAAATTTGAGTTAGGATGGCCCAAACGAGATGGGTTGTGTTATATGGTGGCCGCAATTTGGAACTGTAACAACAAGGGTAAAAATGCGATTGAACAAAACTGAGAGCAACTCGTCAATTTTTGTGAGGGTGGGTGAAGAATAGTAGCGGGTCTAATAAGCAAGCTAAAAGGTCTCTTCTTTCTATTATTGATAAGTATGATAAGTTGGCCGAAACAAGAAATCTTCTTGCTATAGAAATAGTGGCGAAACAGGAAGCGAGCAAACAACTTGCTTCTTTGTTGCACGAGGAAGAAATAAAGTGGTACCAGCGTTCCAAGGCAAAATTTATCCTAGAGGGCAATAATAATACAAAGTATTTTCATATGATGGCGAATGGATGACATCGTAAACAAAATATTTTTCAACTTGATCAAGATGAGGGCATCATTAGTGGGGATGAAAAATTTACGTCTTTATATTACAAATTTTCACCTTGATCCATGTAGCCGTTTATCGGGAATTGATCCATCTCCAACGTGCTGTCCGCGGACGTCCAGATTCAATCTGCAGAATGTCTAACTTGCCTGATGTTTGCCCATTGATTCATTAAGAATTCTCCAAAACCCTTTGGTAGGATTGTACCTCTGTGTGTCTAGTTTCTAATCCAATTGGTGGATTGCGATTTCGTTGAGCGAGCATCGCGTAACATCAAAAATCCTCCGGTCTGTCCAGAACCAATCTATATCCAATTCCGACCGTTTCGTGTTGCGAATGTCGCCACCACCCATATAGTTAATCTCCTATCATCTTGTGGCACATTATGCCATTCTTTTCCACCATTAATCTCTATCCAAAATCACCCACATCACCATATGTTCATCTCTAATGTTTTCATTATTGTTTGATTACTAAATTAAGTAACATGTTATGTTAGCCTTTAGTTTCATATAGTTATATGTATGATTGTTTTATATTTCTTTTTTTCCCTTTATATGATGTTCATGCTTAAGAGTTTCTATCATGTTGATCAATTATGTTTAGTTAATTAATAGGTGTATCATATATGTTGCATGTTTATATAATTGAATATAATATATATATATATATATATATATATATATGCAAATAGTTCTATTTTAATAGCCATTAGACATGAGTTGGTTCGACATGTTAGTTTAATCTTGTCTGTATCAAGAATAAATTTGTTCATGTTTAACAAGGTTAATATTGCATGATTATATGCCTCTATACATATAGTGTCTGATGCCTATGTATAACTGAACTTAATATTGCAAATAACATATAGTACTAGAAGCATAATCTTTGCTAAACTAATATTAATATGACCTACTCCATGTTAGTTGATCTTCTATAATGTATGCCTACTAGCACACGCCAGATTACTATTGCATATGGCACATGATTGATCGCTGCCATGTTAATGTCTTTAACCACACATGATGAATGTTTAATAAACACGTTCGGATCATCATGTCACCATGTGTAGGTCGCATGATAAGATATATGTGTAGAATTAAATGGGAGTATGACATGATGTTATGCGATAATATAAAGTTTACTACATAAGTAGTTATGGTTGCATGATGTATATTGTATGGTGGTATGTGCATATATTCTTATAGTTTAACTCATGTTTATTTAAGGATTGCTATACAATAATTGGTCATATTATTAACCTCTGTTTATAATATGGTTAAGATTACGCACATAGTCCATATTTGTACAATGCATCTCATATGGTTTATATATGAAGTATTACAATATATGTATATGCATACATACATAGCACATTCCATGTTTTAGATAATAATTTACTGGGAATTGGTTTAGCACATTATTGTACTCCCGTTTCTAGTTTAATTATTTGTTTGAACACAATTAGGTTATACATGTTCATCATGATGTTATGATGCATAATCATGTAGTTGCATATAGTCATATATATGTATATGTATTGTTAGACTTAATATTTATTGACTGTCTATATGTCAGAATAATAACTCTTTACTGAGTTATTATTTGACAATATAGTTTAATCACAGTTTGCAAGATCAATGGTTGCTATTGGATTACAATTACCTTTCAGAATTATAATTGCATAGTCATATGTTATCCTATGCTAGTCCTGCCAAATCTCGATCTCATGTCTAGTCTATCTAGCTTGTTACATGATGTCCAGTTGTATGTTGCCCAGTAGTTCATATAGATTGACATGTCGCATATTATCATTTCTTGCCAACTAGCATGCCAGGACCTCGCTTGTCTACTAGTATGATGGGTCATATTTGTTTTACTAGTATGTTGGGTTTCCATGCTTAATCATATGGTTGTGCTATTGTTGTCATCGACCATATCCTGTTCCCAGTTGCATATCTATCCCTATCTCGCATGTGGATTAACTTTAGTCCTTTTACATGCAAATTCTATATCCCATAAACCTATCTTTTTCCCGAATGATCCTAATCCGGAAGACCATCTTCGAGTATATGTATTCTATCTGGTTGAGATATATAATCTCACACACTCCTAGTTGTCTTTCGACAATCCTATCCCTTCACCTTTGTCATTTGACACCTACCCAACCCTGCTAGCCCTATTCTTCTAGTATTTTCATTTGATATTTAATTTGGATTTATATTTATTTGCCTTGCACTTTATTGCTATTGCGACGAATAGGAAGTAGCGAAGTTGGGTAAAGACAAGTTCCTACAGAAGAAGACCAACTCGTCAACAAAGGCATGCCCCCTCTTCTTGATCACGTTGATCCTATATTTTCAAAGTCATTATATTTTATTGTTTATAAACATGCATGCTGTTTTATTCCAGTAGCTAGCGTGTCGATTGACACACCATTACCTTTCCGCTTGTCGCCTGTTTACTTGATACCCTGAGTAGATTAATATGTTATTATTTTTGAATATAGCCAGATACATATTTCATGAGATAGATGCTGTATCACTACTACAAAACATAGTTTTGGTAACACATTTCTATAACACATAAAAAAATATGTTACAAAGAAATAGTAGAGTAATACATCATATGTGTCCTAGGGAATCTTGTAACACAAACTTCGTGATTTGAAAAAGTGTTACAAGATTGTAACACATTTTGTATATGCAAGCAAGATTGTAACACATGCTTTATAAGGCGCAATAAGTGTTACAAGGTTGTAACACATATCCAATGCTCGATAAAGGTGTGACAAAATTGTAACACATATCGTGATCGGCGAATATCTCACATTTGACACGAGTCACTGATCGGTCTGGTGATCGAATGATTTCTCTTGTTTATTTCTGTTAGTAGCAGGTCTCCTCAACTAAGATGAAGAAATGGAGAATTTAGCATCGCCTACACTATCCAGAAAAGGGAAATATAGCTCATGTGTGACATCGCCAAGTCAAAGAAAGAAGAAAGAGGGTGGATCCAAAAGAACAGTCATAGGAGGTATATTTTCTTATTTGAGGGGATGTCACAGGAAGTAAGATTGAAATTGGGCCATCCAAGTGAAGAGGCCCCAATACGTGGCTCATTCTATCGGATTGCTAGTCCACAGATTTGGTCCTAAGTTTCAGTTAATTTTGATGGCCATTCAATTTTTGACATGCGATTGATGCTGGAACATAAGATGGAGATCTAACGTTATGAAAATCGACCGAAACACATTGATGTTATGAAAATCGACTGAAACACATGTTATTTTGGCGCACGAGTGTTACATGCCAAAATATATGTACAAGGACCGGTTCAATTCCCAGAACAAAAACAGGGATGGTATTTGCTAGCGTCCAATGCTTACCCATCTACATATGATTAAATGGACATCAGCCGTGCGTACCGAAAATAAGATGTCACTTTTGGTTCCATTGCAAATCATCCGCGCCCTACCCTACACAAATCGTTAAACCATTTGACAGCTGCACCAGAAACTAGAACTGCTGGGCATGTTCATTCAGAACTAGTGATGGGAAGTAAACCGACATTCAGAACGCCCCGCAGAGATTCTGATTGCATCTTGGGTTAGGGTTTTGCAGAACTTTCAGCATTTCCACTTCCAACTGACATCAGGTTTCATCTCCATTTGAGAGCAAATCACATTCCAGCACGAAAAGGCAGATGCCGACAGACCAATCAAAAATAACCACAACACCTCTTCCCAACAAAATCAACACTAGAACCTGGAATTAGGAGAAACCATGTATCCATCTAGGAATATCTTGCAGGCAACAGTCATTTGACATGCAAGACAGACCATTATGCAGAAGGACATCATAGAGAACATGAAGCGCAAACATAGCTTAGATAATTGGTCCAAAACTCTATGTTCTCACAACATTTTGACAAAACGAACATACTAAAGTCTCAAAATCCCACAGAAAACTTATGGTGATAGTAGGATAAAACAGAATCGAGGAATCCTTTAGATAAGTTCAGCGATGGCACTACTACCCAAAACTTAAACCAGAGCATGCTTACTGCGACACACCAAGCCACTTTGAGAAGACATCAAACTCAATGTAGTCACTGTCTGAGATCATGGTCTTGTACCATGCCTTGCCAGCAGCCTTTACCTTAGCGGACTCCTCCTGCAAAAGAAACAAAAATAGTCCATTATGAGCTTGTTTAAGAAATGCGATGAAGCATAACAATCAGCAGCAAAGGATGGAGAAAGGATACCCAAAAAAATAAATGAACAAATTATGAGGAAACTATGTAATAAAAACCAGCCATAGGCAATATCACGATTTGGCAGTCAATTTACTCTCATTAATAAAAAAAATAGAAAATCTGAATGGTTGAGCATGGATAGACAGGCATCATAGGATGGCATGAGAAAGCCTGACAGACGTATAGCTAAATAAATCTAAATGATACATCACCACAGTAATGCCCACTTGCAAATTTCTAATGCTGTGAACGAGCATGTTAATAGAATCAGAAGCTAAATATATTCCATACAAATAGTTAGTAAAGAATCCATTATATAATACTAACCTCAGAATGCAACATATTGCTACCAAACTGAAATTCAACACACTCCCACATACTCACAGAATTAAACATCACAGGAACTTGCATAAGTAATGTAACAAAGTCATGTTCAATTTTAAGAAATAAGAGAAGTTATGAACGGGAGACCTGAGCAACTAGCATGCCATAGTAGCTTACTGAACTGTTTTAGCATTAGCAACAGATAGATAAACTAAACTTATTAACAGTACAACAGAAAACAACAGCTTTAGATAGTAACAGTTGGCACAACTAAACATGGCACCAGGGCAGAGCAATCAACTGAAAGCATATTTTCTCGTATCAGTAACAGGACAAGTATATGTAACTAAACTAATTGCAATACATCTAAACATAAATGCTGGAATTCAAAAGCTTACAGGAAAGTGCAAAGAAAGCAAGCTAAACAAATGAAGCTAACAATCAGGCCATTGATCACACTACATCATCAGTTCTACAATTCGGAGAGCTAAACTGAAAAGGCCAAGCCTCATGATCATCAGAATAGCGTCCAGCTTGTCGCGGAGCTCACAGCGTAGAAGCGGCTTCCAAGAGTGTAGTACTGAAACAGTAGGGAAGAACCAAATTAAAATTCTATATCAATAATTTCTTTTCTTTAAGATCTTTCAGAAACGGATCTAAATCTTAAAAAAACGCTGAACATGATAGGTACCACCTTCTCTAAAACTGACATAGGCAGGCCCCAAGAGAACACTGCTTCTCTCAAGATTAATTAGGCAAGATGATTTACACCCAAAACAAGAACAAACAGGACAGCTCACAGCAACTCTTCTTTGACCTTACAAGAAGACCTCTTTGACAGGTAAGTAGGGGCCAACCAGTAGCTTTCACTGCACAAAAGAGTTGCACAATTTGAGTGGGGAAAAAGGTAGTGATGCTTGCTACATTCAATGTGTTGCAGTTAAGTTACTGATTTGAAAGCATATGTTTTCTTCGTGTTTTTGTGGTTTCAAACACTTGATAACTAAGTGACAGGAGTGCAGCTTTTAGTACTAGAAATGATTTTGCATTGGCAATTGAGGAAAAATAAAGCACGGTTAGAGAATAGTTATTAGAATACAGATCCTGCCATGTACATCACTTAGGCATAAATGGCATTATCATACAAACTCATATTGCTAGTCACCATGCATATTATCTTGCAGAACAAAAAATGGTGTGCACCAAGTACAATCAGTAGTGGTGTATCCAAGTCTTATATATGTGAGACTTCAGTATCATGGGCAAAGCTTAAACAGATTATCAAAAGGAAAGGGAATAATTCCAATATTTAAGCATCATCAATAAGCAACATCATGTTTGGGGGCAGAATGCAAATGTCCCAGTGCACATATACAGCTAAACAACATAATTTCTAATGTAAAGTTGACTTGTCATGAAACTAAAACATGTGCAGATCCATGTGAATTTTTCATAAACCCAATATATAAGTGAAAGTCTGAAGCGATTTCATTCAGTTGCCTGTGACTAAATGTATGTAAATGGAATGGCTACTATTTTCCTCATGCATTTAGTATCATGAGAAATGATGACTAGTATGCGTTGTGCATAAGGACAAGCAGAAAGAAGGAGTCAAGGGAAGGTCAGAGGATGCTGATTATTGAATGCGAGAAATTAATTTTAGAACTGAAAACCCCAGTGCTCAGCAATGTCTCCAAGCAAAATGGTGCAAATCCTAGAACTAAAAGATCTGCAACAGCAAATAATAAAAATCATATACATCATTCTGTTTCAATAAAAATCTATTGACACATTTAACGCATGGGCAACGGATCTTGTCATCAGACCTTTTTCTAGTGTATGCAAAATCAAGAAAACCATCTACCCCAGCCAAGTATTCTTCACTTGGTCTAGGAAATTGGAGTAACTTCTTAATAGCTTCTAAATCCATAGATTCACTGTGTTCAAATAGTAAATATTGTTACTGCACTCATTAACACTTGCAAAAGTAAATGTGTAATGGAAATAGTAAATGTGCGGTTCGAACATACTAATTCAAGGGAACAACAACAGGCAACCATATAAGAGAGGTGTTCATCATGCACTTGCCTAAACCACGGGGCTCAAATTGTGAGTCGTAAGAATCTGAATCGGACGTCCCAGCACCTGCAATACAAGCATATCACCACTCAATACCAAGCACCGAATCTTTATATGAGCATATCAGTCTGACATACAATAGACACTTGAAGCCCAGTTCACATCAGTATTGTGTTTTACGTCAATAGACACTTCCAAGCGTGGCATGGCTGTAATCCTAGAATAGCCTGTTTCCCTCTTGATGCCACTTAACTAATTGCATATAATAAAATAAGTGCTATGAATAAGATAAAGTAGTTGAATCGAGAACATACTTCCGGCACTTATAATAATCCAATTCCACATGGCAATAAATCTAGTCCCCAATAGCACACATCCAAAATGCCTTGAGGTACTGCAAATCTAGTTCATAAATTTCCCCAAAAAATGGGAACACGAATTTAGAACAGGCAAATTACTAGGCAAGCATCTACACGGCCAGTAATGTGCTCCAAGGCCAGTAATGTACTCCAATTAAGTTTAGCTTCCCGTAATCAAATATTAAAATACTAAAAGGGATTCTCCTTTAGTGAACAAAAGAAAATGAACCTTTTGTTTGTTGCACAGATCAAGAAAAGAGAGCAGTTCGCGTGCTGGAGGATGGTGCGGAGGCCACTGCCCCGCTTGGTCCAGGCAAGTAGGTTGCACGCCGAGTTCCTGGAGGCCTCGCGCAGCCACGGCGTGCTGTCGCAGGACGCCGCCCGGCGCCGCCACAGCAGCGGCTCCCCGCCGGCACCGGGGAGCAGACGCTGTCGACTAAGCGGCAAAGATCCCAGCGAGACCGGCGGCGACGGCGTCGACGGAGACCTTGTTCGCACTGAGGGTGACGGCGAGGAGCTGTTGCCGGCCGGGGCAACGCGGTGTCGTGCGTTGGGGTGGCCCTAGGCGGCGATGCAGTAGGACGTGATTGGTTTGTTAAGGGCGCACGAAATAGAAGATAGGCAGGGATATTTCAATCGCAAAAAAAAGTTATTTTCCTTTACCAGCCATCAGGTATGCAATAAGTTTAATTGCCGACGTGAATAATTATTTCTCGTGAGCTTGTTTGGCCTACACCCACTTTGTGCGAGGTCTTCTGATCAATCCGTGAGTAATTTCGTGTAGAAATTTTGTATGAAATATATCCTTATATACGTGAAAACTAATCGAAGAAAAGGACTGTGTATAAAGTACATGTTAAAGATGTATATTTTAGCAAAATAAAATAAAGAGTAATTAGGACAACATAAGTATGATTAAGGGCCAATAAATATAGGAGTGAGTCAGGGTTAATCTTTGTCCATGACCATTAGACGGAGAATAATAAAATAGAATTAAAGAATTCAGATGGGTCAGATCAAAATTATCTTATCCTAACTCGTGTTTTTATATTGGAATAGGAAAAACAACGATTATCATGTATACAAATTAAAATAAGGAGTAATTAGGTAACACCAAGGGCGTGTTTGTTTCACAGTTTTCGGCCCATTATCAGATTACACGGTAATCTAATTCCCTTATTTTTGTTTGGTTGGCCCGGCCCGTAATTAAATACCCTGTAAACAAATTCCGCCATAGGCCACACCCCATTTCGCCCACCTCAGCCCGTTATCCCATCCCGTTACCGTTGCCTCTCCCGATCTCCTTCGGCCTCGCCCCCCGATCCCCTCCGCCCCCGATCTGCCACCACCTCCTCCGGCGAAGCAGCCACGACACCGGGGAAGCAACGCCAGCCGCGATCTCCTTCCCCGCCCCCTCCTCCTCAGGCGAGCAGCAGAGTCGGAGTTCACGTCGTCCTCCTCCGCCCTCAGCAGAAACAAACAAAATCAGAAAGCACTTATTTCCCTGTCAAATGCACTGTTATCCCATTACATTAACAACCCCGTTATCGGACTTTGAACCAAACATGTCACAAGTATAGTTAAGAGTCGATAAATATAGGAGTGATCAAGAGGGACTAATCTTTGTCCGCAACCATTGGATGAAGAATAATGAAATTGCATTAAATATTTTGGATGGTTTTGATCGAAAATATCACATCCTAATTTATGCTTTTATATTGGTATAGATTAATACTAGTAGTGCTCCTACTACCGATGAATGCAAAACTAATTGCTACTGCTGGAATTTTTTATAAAGAGTGGAGTACTAGTGGAGGAGAAAAGTATAGAACATTTGTACTAGAGGAAATTGCACCGGAGGTACATAAACTTGGCAGGTGGTTTCAAATTGGTACAAAAACTACCGAAACGTTTCAATTGGTAAAATAACTTGCTCACGGCGGTACAAAACTCGCTCAGCTCGACACGTGTCTCGCGTCGGACAGTCCGGAGCGACGCGAGGTCTGTCTCGCGTCGGACAGTCCGGGGGCGACGCGAGCACACGACATTTCTCGATTTTTTAAAATCATGTATAAGTTTCAAAAAATCTAAAAAATTCATACCGGTTTATAATGGAATGAAGTATACACATGTAAATTTTTGTAAAATAATATGCATTTTTGTGACCTGTGAAAAAAAACAAATCGTGCGAGAGAAAAAAATTAAACTGCTACAGTGTATGTGTCGCACTACACTACAGTGTATGTGTCGCACTGTAGCAGTGCGACACATACACTGTAGCACAGTTTAATTTTTTTCCTCTCGCAGATTTTTTTTACACAGGTCACAAAAATGCATATTATTTTACAAAAATTTACATGTGTATACTTCATTCCATTATAAACCGGTATGAATTTTTTTAGATTTTTTGAAACTTATACATGATTTTAAAAAATCGAGAAATGTCACGTATATTTTAGAATTTCGAATTTCGCCGGCGTGGGAGAGAAAAAAATTAAACTGTGCTACAGTGTATGTGTCGCACGGTAGAAGTGCGACGCATCCGCGCTACAGTGTATGTGTCGCACTGTAGCAGTGCGACGCATCCAGTACCCGTTCGATTTTGTTTTTTTACACAGGTCACAAAAATGCATATTATTTTACGAAAATTTACGTGTGTATACTTCATTCCATTATAAACCGGTATAAAATTTTTTAGATTTTTTGGAACTTATACATGATTTTAAAAAATCGAGAAATACGTGTCTTCGTGTGAGACCGTCGCCCCGGCACAGGGCGACGCGAGACCTCGCGTCGCTCCCGGACTGACGCGAGACACGTGTCGAGCGAGTTTTGTACCGCCGTGAGCATCAAGTTATTGTAACCGATTGAAACGTTTCGGTAGTTTTTGTACCAATCTGAAACCACCTGCCAAGTTTATGCACCTCCGGTGCAATTTCCTCTTTGTACTAACAATATTTGCATTTGTATCACCTAGCCCGAGTGGATGCACCATTGACTAGTCAACTCCGCATCAACTCAATCTTGGATATATTACGCCTAGTTTAGAATATTGAAATCGAAAAAGTTTTGCTACTCTGATCAATCTAATCTATTTGACTAAGAGAAAAAAATATTGTGAGGGAACAAAAATATCAGCGCCGAAAGAAATTGCACTTTAACTACTTCCCGCGCTGATGCATTTTCCCTCCATCTCAACAAATAAAATCCCAGATTTTTCGCCTCCTAATCTGCCCTTAAACTTCCCCCCACGAAACCACGAACCCATCCCACCAGATTCACCGTGCCGCTCACCACCGTGCTATCATCTCCAGCGATGTCAATCTCCACCTCCATCTCCTGTCCTCGCCACATCATTTGACTCCCCAATCCCCACACCAGGGGCGGACCAGATCTAGCACATGTCCGCCTGCCGTCGCCTGAAGGCACGAACAAAGCTCCGTCGCTTGAACTGCAGCAGCGTGCTGCAGATTTCCGGACTTGAGGTGACCATACACTCTCTGATAACTCATTTCCATGATCCAATTTGGCATATGTCCAGGTTCAAACTTGTTATATGCAGTCGAAATTCTTGTGGCAGAGGTTTGTGGAGTTCCTCTTGTTAACATCGAGAGATTCTGTTTTCCATTTATTTTTTGTTTTCTTTTTTTATCGGGTGTTTATAATATGTACCAACAGAAAAGCAACAAAGTTGTGGTGTTTAAGTTCTCTTTGACAGTAACTAACTGCAGTTTGTTAATGTTACGTGGCACAAAGTTCAATGCAGCAAAAGCTTAGTCTATTCTTGGTATATAGGCCATACGAAAAGAATTCCAGGTGTCATTTCAATTATGTTTAACTTTATAATGCTGTTATGCAGCTGGTCAAATGTGTTTATTTCCCTTTGCAATAATATACTAATCTGTATATTGTACAATTTATATTGTCTCTGTCAGTACACTCTTCAAGCCATCTGGAGGACGAAAATGATTCTAAATATCTGAATAAAAGATTCACGTAACTGTTATTGCAAACCTTGTACAAACAATGCTAGTTCTTGTTGTACTGTATAGCACCGTGTTGCCACTAGAGTTTTCTTCTAATGTTTGTCGGTGGATGTTTCAAAGAGCATCATATAGCTAAGCAATCAGTCATTAAAATGTTCCTTAATGTTTGGTGTTACACTGGTGTTGTAATCTGCAAGTGGATTAGTGGAATATGTAGCAATTCTAGTTATTTATGCTTTCAGTAGCAACTTCCGTAGTGCAGTGAAAGTTGAAGCATGAAGTACATAGTACGAAGAAGCATTTTATGTTTACTTTCTTGGTTACAGAGTATTGATAAGCAGCCTCTGTTGGGCTCTGGTATTCTGTGCTGCCTTATGTATATCCTCAGTTCCCTATTGAGTCCTGATGAATCCTGTAAAAAATCCTCATCTGTTTAATTTATTGTAGGATGGATGTGGAGATGTGGAACATAAACCTGCACTATGAAGATAAAAATCAATGTCAGAGAGTTCTAGAAAGGTCAATGGACAGGGACATCATCTCCTATTTTGAGTTGGTCGGCTTGATCGAAGAAGTTGGATTCCAAGCAATTGACTTCCTATACTACAAGAAAATATACCCACGTGGAGGAGGCTATCTAGCTCACATCGATAATGACATTCATGTGAGGAAAATGATGTCTGAGCATGAGACTATGAGGAGTGTCCACTTGTATGTGTTCAAGGAGAGAGCCAACATTAATGTTGCTCCATCTGACCCTCCAAGTGAGGATAATCGCCCCATTGCTGGCTTAGAGGAACATGGTGTCTTCGAGGAAAGAGCGGTGCTACCTAGGATGAGAAGGCCACAAAGTACATGCAACCTAAACCTCAACTACTACTTTCTATGCCAAGAAAATAATAGTTTAGAAATGCATTCCATATTTTGCAGCATATTCTAAAGATTCTACCTTCTGATAAGATAATTTGTATCTAACCTCTTAATTAATGGATTAAAGGATGCATGAATTGTTTGCAGGGAAAGTGTGTAGATCAAAAAGCTGAATGTGGTTCAAAGCAGCGCTAAATACGCTAATGGAGACTACAACAACAATGAGCAATCCCTGCTACCAGGTGAGCCAATGCCTGAGGCACAAGCATTGGAAGATAAAGAGGATTGTATTGAGCATCAAGATAACAACATACTGTCAGGTATAATTGTAAATTCCATCCAAGTAGTTTAGATTTTTAGGCTTCTGATAAGGAGAATGATGTTAGTATGCCATATGCAACTGCCCACTTATTGTGTATTACTTCTTGTTCTATAAAATAAAATAAATATAGATGAACATGAAAATAATCTCATGATAAGCAAACCAGGGTGGGCTAGTAGTGATCTGTAGCTGATTGGGACATACCAGAGGGAGAATATTAATTAGTACTGTTGTAAACTAACTTTATAGGTGATGGTAAGGTGGTCCATAAGCGTGGAAGAACAACACTGCCAGTTGTTTGGAACATGCCAGAGGGAGAACGGATAGTTGTAAAATGCAATACTCTTGGCCAGCCAATCGGGGAAGAAGGTGGAGTCTTAGGGAAGTTTTTGGGGACGATAGCTAGACTTGGGGGTTATTGTCCACTTGACAAGAAAGATTGGCGTGATGTCAAGAAGCACGGCGGCGCTGAAACAATACTACAATGTGTACAGGTATTTGAAATGGAACAAAAAATTAAAATAGAGTGCTATTAGCTATCTATGTTCTTTTACCTCTTGTACATCAGTTCATCTGCTTTAAATAAAATGTTGACCTAGCTGTTTGCCTTCATTCTTTATTTCTTACTTAATTTCAGACAAAGTTCTTGTACCCTGCTAAATGTGACAACTGGATATTAAAAACGACCGGAAGAGATTGGAGAAGATTTAAGGCTAGTTTGAAAAAAGATATCTTTAATGCAAAGAAAAAAAGAAAAACTTTGTATAATCTTTGTCCAGAAGATGTGGAGAAAGACCAATGGCGTGAACTTGTCAAATTTTGGAAGTCTAAAGAAGGGAGGGTAGGCTTTTCGTCATTTAAATTAGACTACTTGTACTAATGTTAAGTAATGCACTAACATTATGTTTTCATTATACAGGCCATAAGTGAGAAGAACAAAATAAGTCGTGCAATGGTGAAGACAACCCATACGGCAGGGACAAAGAGTTATGCTCGTTGGGCTGAGGACCTGGTGAGTAATCTTGTTCTGTTAAATGCTCCCCTCCATGTTTTACATGATATCATTTTACTTCTTGTTTTGCAGCGACAAGAGGATCCTGAAAAGAAACAACCACATAGAGCAAAGGTTTACTTAGCAACTCATAGAAAAATGAGTAAAGATAAAAATGAGCATGTGGTAGGCTACATACATTCAATGCTTTTACATTATCAAGTTACTATTCAATCTAACACGTAAAATATGCATGATTCTTCTCTTATAGGTTGAGTTGGAAAAGCTAATTGATAAACAACCAGAGTTGGCAGAATCTGACCGGGGAAAAGTTGCATGGAAAGGTGATGCCTTGCATCAAGTTTTGGGGAACGAAAATCCGGGCAAGTGCATGGCATGGGTATGCTTCCAATTCCTAAGCAAGTCTATGGTCGGGCACCACGTTATCTCAAGAACATCAATATGACAACAAGAAGTGGTTCATCATCTGAAGGAGAGATTGAGATTAGAGAGGAAATATCAAAGCTCAAGCAACATATAGAAGAACAAGCCCAAATTATTCAAGCGTTGAAAACAAGGATGAAGGCCATGTCAACAACGAAATGGACAGAGTAAGGATTATTTTTTTGGTGACATTTATATGAATATTTTACTAAAAACTGTTTAATTTTGTAGGAAAATTTCCAAACAGTAGATAATGGTAGATCACAGCCACTAGTACATGCTAAAAGAAAGGTATTTGTCAATATTTTCAACCATTATTAGTTCTCCTCAAATTCTCTTTATCAATACTTCAATTTGCAGAGAGTTCATTGCAATGAACCCGATCCAGTACATTCATTGATTGGACAAAGTGATATAACATCGGTAAATCTATTTATTTGTATACTTGAACAATTTATGTGCTTCATACGTCATAATAACTAATGATAATGCATTTAAACTGTAGAATAAAGAAAATATCTTACACGAAAATGACATGTGCAAGGATAATGATGTGGTCCTTCTAGGAGAAAAGGTTAGGGCCTTGTAGTTATTCATGATATAATGACACATTACAATTTATTACTTAGTTGATTTATATTGTTATATGATGGAAGCAGCATCCTGAGTATGAGGGTGATAATCAGTTACTATATCAAGCTGGATCATCATCATCGCCATACCCAAATTTTGATTTTCGGCAAGAGGTAATTTCTATGTGTTGAGAAATCTACTAGTTAGCTAGTGTACTATATCCATGTGACTATGTCACCGTCGTGAAGCATTAACATTTGCCACATCAATCATCTATTATATTGGAGTAGCTTAACAACTCCATTACAACACTGTCCTTTTTTCTCTCTTAAACTTCTCATACTATTTGAAGTAGTTGGGCATAGTATAACAAATGATTAGTGTCATCCAAGTTTTAATATATGACATTCCAAGGCACACTTAGTTTAGGAAGAAGCCACCATACAAAAGGGCTTATTTTTTTAATGCTTAAAAAAAGACTTTAAGCGCATCACAATATAAGCACATGATATGTGGGGATGAGATGGAACAATAAGCTCTTTGTATCCTTGACTTGCCTCCTGGCTCTCTCATATAAATATGTACTGTGATCTTGTGATCCAAGGCATTGGTTATGGTTATTGCTAATATATATCATTGTTTTTTGCTCATATGTATGACATGAATGTTTTTTAGTTTATCTATCAACCCAGTACTGATCACCTAATTCAAACCACCACTTCATAATGTTACATCCTGATTAATCATGCATTCAAATGGGACAAATAAAACTGTTTTTGATACACTGGCATTGAAAAGGTTATAACAGAACATCACTATTCAAAGCATGATGGGCTGACATGTGACTCATAGAGACTAAACAACTGAAAAGTTTGGTTCTCCTCCTATGCATCTCATACTTTGTGGTTGTGCTCAAGTGCAATTTAATCGTCATGTTTACATTATTAGCTCTAGTTTGTTGAATAGTGCTTAATGAATATCTTTTTCACATTTTAAGTTTGAGGTGCATAGAATAAACTCTCTTGAAAGTAGAAAAATGATATTACCCCATGTAAGATTGTGTGTCCAATCTTTTTGTTTGTAAAAGAAATTGCATTGTGAATTTTAGATGCCAAAATCACAAGGATGTAACAATCATTTTTGTCGTGTCTTTTCCATAGATGAGAAAGAACAATGAGATGGATGACAATTTGAGAAGACCGCAGGAACAAGATACTCAAAACAAGACTTTAGGGTACATGCCCTCAAAGCAGAGGCGTACTCCTTCAATGAAGGTAAAAGAACATACTGTGTTCATATTGGATCTTGGCTTGTTCATAATTTATTTATGTTTGTCAATTAATGATAATGTTGATCCCAATATAGGTTGGTACTGTAGTAATACTAAAGTCTTCAACACATCGAAACAAACGGCGTGTGGCATATGCTACTATTTTGGGTTATAGATCAGATATATTAGTTGGTGGTGCTGAGTTAGGTGGCGAATTTATACATGTGAGAGTCGATCAACCTACTGCGGAAGATGAGGCCTTGGTAAGGGAACGGGAGAACTGTAAGACAATTGGCGATGCTTTTGCCTCAAGATTAACATTAGCTTGGCCTTCAGCATCCGTACGTTCATAATTACTTTCTTGACTTTTAAGTAGTTACATATATATGATATATTTGATTACAACTTTGAAGATAAATGTTTTTTTCAGATTGAGAAGATCAATGGTTGAGTTTGGATGCTCTGATTTGTGACAAGATCATGGAGCAAATTATTGCACGAGGAATTGATATACTAATTATTGTAGTTTACATCAATTGATTGAAAAATGTAATGTTTTCTTGAAAACATGTATTCTCTTTGGTCAAATTGTTATAGATGTTATCAAATTAATGTGGACAATATTACTATTCATATCCTTAATGCCAATGTTTTATGTACGGGTATGCTCATTATAGTCATATGATTTTTGTTATTATGCAATTTGTCATGCTTATCATTCTCTCTATATTACTAGAATTATGAAGCAATACTTTCTTAATTGAATAAATCAATTTACATGTAGCGGGCTATCAATTATGTGTTGCAATATTTAGAAAAGATTCTTGCTAACTGTGTTGCTACAAATAGACAAATATGTTACTAGGTTCATGACCAATCACCAATAATTATGTTACAATATTTGAGAAGAAGTGTTACTAATTGTGTTGCTACAACTGAAAAAATTGTTGTCTGCTGTGTTGCTAAAGATACCAAAAGGTGTTACTGGGCTCTATAATAATAATTGCCAATAACCAATAATTGTGTTACAATTTTAAGAAAAAGATGTTACTAGCTGTGTTGCTACACCTAGAAAAATATGTTAGCAACTGTGTTGCTATAGTTATAAAAATGTGTTACTAGGATCTATGGTAACATATATAACTTGTGTTGCTACACCATAGTTGCAACACTTTTTATTACATGTAGGAACATTATTATGTGCTACAATAGACATCACGTAGTAACACGGGTTATAAGAACACATAAAAAATGTGTTACTACTGGTCTTAGTAACACATTTTCTAAGCTATAGTAACACAATCATGTGTTACTAAAGCCTAGTCCTGAGGTAGTGTATCTAAGGACAAAAAGGCTAAGCTGAGGTATGGATCGTACATCATGTACATGATCCTTCAAAGAACAGGTCTTCTGGATTCCAACTTTGATTTCTCTGTGAAGACTACCAAAACCCAGCTTAGACCTCTGGCAGATGATAATCCAGATGAGGTGGCAGTTCCTGCTCTTTTTGGAGAATCTCCTGAACCAGCTGTGCCAGCGCCCAGTTTACACAGTTGATCAACCTGATGCGCAAAGGACCTCTCCTGTTCCTTGCCAAGTCCCCACTGGTGTCACAGCTGCTGCTCCTATGTCAGACACAGCTGAGTTTCCGCCTGTGTTACAGGAAGCTGATGATGGCACCCCCTCGCCAAATGCTGCCAGCGCCTATCAGAACAAGGTCATGCCCGTTCAGTTTGCTGCTCTGCGTCGCGAGAATCGCCAGCTTCGAGAAGAGGTTGCTCATCTGAAAGAAAACGTGGGTCAAGTTCAAGCTCAGCTATCTGATGTCTCCAACCAGCTTTCAGAAGTGCTTCAGCTGCTCAAGTCCAAGTCTTCTTGAAGCCTCTCTTTCCCTTGTTTCCTTTTTGGGTGTTTTAGTGTCAAAGGGGGAGAGAATGGTGTAAAGGGGGAAGTGGTGTAAGGGGGAGAGTTTTTGCATGCTTTTAATGGGAAGGGTAAACTATTTTCAAAATGATGTATCAAGACTTGGTTCTTCTCCTGTATCTTATGTCTTGATAACATTGTATCTCTTATGCATTCTTATGCTCTGATTTTATGCTCTGATACACATTTGCTCTGATATACATTTGTTTGATATGCTTGCTCTGATTAATTATGTTAATATGCTCTGACATGAATCTTCATATTTTAATCTGAGCATCTATATCAGTATCTGCTTCAGTTAGATAATGCTCTGATCATTCATCCAACATATCTAAACTGATAAGAATGCAAGCCATCAGAAAATACTTCCCATGCTTAAAACTTGTAAACTGTGCATCTCTTATTAAAAACAAATCTCTTATGCACAGATTCAGGGGGAGTATATTCTATCAACATACACATGTATCCATTTTTCAATCCTACATTTTGAATGTGTAAAGTTTGGGTTGCCACTAACCACCAAAAAGGGGGAGATTGAAAGATCATCTAGGCCCTAATATGGTTTTGATGGTTAATGGCAACTTAAACTGGAATCTAATGTTTATAATGAGTGTAAGCAGAGTTTACAGGTTCCATGAAGAAGGATTATCCAGTGAAGGATGGTCACCAAAAAGGGTACAAGGTGGTTTCAAGGACAAAGAGATGGCTGTGCTAGGCAGCTGTGTCACAGCTGAGAAGAAGCCGGTGCTGTGCAGGGAGCTGCAAGCAAGGTGATGGTGGCTTGATGCGTCAAGGGCCGTGACTTCAGTTGGTGGCAGGTAAAGCCTAGATTTGCTAGTTTCTTTGAGTCCATAGGAATCACCCGTACTATCAAGAGGGATGAAACAGTAGCAGTTGTCTAAGAGAACCTTGCT
This sequence comes from Stipa capillata, assembly GCA_019208055.1. Taxonomy (NCBI): domain Eukaryota; kingdom Viridiplantae; phylum Streptophyta; class Magnoliopsida; order Poales; family Poaceae; genus Stipa; species Stipa capillata. Next base: position 21,183 of record JAGXJF010000804.1, on the reverse strand, counting down.
CATTGCTCAGAGTGTTGGTCAAGGGGATTGATCTTTTGAGGTCAATTGCCCTGTGTCAATAGCTTTGCACAAAGTATGAAGCTGTTTTGTGTTAGTGCTCTGCAGTACTAACAGTGAAAACCCTAGAGCTTTAGGCACCTGTGTGACACAGCTGTGTCACAGGTGGTCTTCCGCTCTATGACTCAGGTACATCTCTGTACCAGGGGAGAGCTTGAAAATGCTAAGGTACCTGCACTGCGATAGGCGGTCTGATGTGTCAGAAGTCTGTCGGAGGTTCTCTCCTTATAGGTATTAGAGTTTGACGTATGCTGAGGGCATGTCATGTGCCAGGACCGGGCTGAGTAGTGCGGCTATCAGCTAAGGGTTCACCTGTGTGTGCTGCCGGTGACACAGGTGTCGGTCTGCCTGAGCCGGGTACAGTTGGGCGTAGTGTGTAGCTGTGTCACCGGTGGCTGACACCGGTGGCTCACTTAATCCTACGTGGCAACAGGGTAACGGTCAGGTGCTTGAGGACCCTATATATAGGGAACTTCGGGATAAATCCACTTGTCTTTCTCTGAGTGCTTAGTCTATTTCCTCTCGCAGTTATATTCATTGCATGCTTATATGATCTGAGACTTTCTTGTTCACCTTATTCAGATCTGCTTTATACCTGCTTAATCAGCTTTCTGCCTGCTTGTTCTAGCTGTGTCTCAGGTGTTATAGTTGTATCATCTTTTATACCTGTCTTAGTCACCTGTGTCGCAGCCACATTACTAGCTTACCTGTACTAGGTTATTAGATCACCTGTGTGACCCACCTGTGTGACAGCCACGTGCTATTTTACTTGTGATATTTCACCTGTGTTAGGAACCTGTCACACAGCCAACTAAATCTGATGACCTGCTAAGTCAATAACTGGTTAAAAAGATTAAAGCTAAGTAATTTTAATTAGCCTCCTATTCACCCCCCTCTAGTCGGCACCCTAGGTCCTTTCAACATTCCGGGGTAACTTGTCCGGAATGTCCGGCCATAGGGCCCGGACATTCTGGGGTAAGTTTTCCGGAATGTCCGGACGTCTTGATCAGTGGACGTCCGGAGGGTCGGAGTTGGCGCTCCGGACAGGGGTCATCCAGAGTTTTCGGGTCTGGGGACTGGAGTGTCCGGCCATGGAGTTGGAGGGCGTTGTTCTCGGCCACCCTCTCGGAATGTCCGGGCTTGGGGCCGGAGTGTCTGGGCACCATCCCGAGAGGAGTACATTCCTGGTGGGGGACGTCCGGAGATTCCGGGCTTGCCTGGAATGTCCGGGTGTGTTGTGGAATCTCGGTGTCTCCGGGATTGGTACGTCCGGAGTGTCCGGGTCTCCTTGTTCGGAATGTCCGGACATGCTTCCCAGGTAGCATCCCAAGTCCTTCCTCCCCTTGGCGTCGTTCCACTTGGTTGTTCCTTCACAGCTAAGCAAGCAAAGAGTTGAAGCATCAGGTAGTATACCATTCGACCTCAGATCAAGTGGGAAGGAGTCAAGGAATAGAAACACCTCGTGTTGGATACCCCTAGCTCGAGCTTTTGTCATTGGACCACGAGATTTTGGAGGTGGACTTGGTGGATTGGAATGAGCCGTGGTATCTTCACCCTTGATGCAGGAGATGTCCGCATCACCTTGGATTTTAATTTTTGATTATAAAAATCTTTGAACAAAGTGCCTCTAGAACTATTTTTAAATGCTTCTATATAATTTTTGAGTTTATGGAAAAATTTACAATTAAGTTCGAGTCCTTTTGACATATTTGAAAGGTTAAAACAAAATTCAAAAAGAAAAATAGAGAAGAAAAGGAAAAGGAAACTCCCTACCGATCGACTTTGCCATTCAGCCCACTTCCCCTTCCTGCAACCGAGCCTACCCCATCCTTCTAGCCCAGTTCACCACGCAACCTGCTCCTGCCACTCCGCTCGCCTTTGCCTCGTCCGCATCTGCCCAAGCACCGCGCCATGCACCTCCTGCTTGCTCACTTCTTATCTCCCTGCCCAAGCCCTCTCTCTCTCCTTATCTCTTTCTCTAGCCTGCTCGCCCCCCTCTCTCCCGTGCATCTACCCCTCCACCGGAGCTCCCTTGCCACATCACTATCGTCCATCTCAAGTCGAGTCGCATCGTCGCCTCTTCTCGCCGACGACCACTACTCCGAGGTAAGGCCCCGCATTGCTGCTGTCCACCCCGGCCACTCTACCACCTCGTCAGAGATGCCGCGGCCGATTAGACCGGCCGTTGCATCGTCTGATCGGACCGGCCGTACCAACTAGCTTAATGACGGTCATCAATGACCAAATCCTTGTCTTTTCAGACATTATTAATACTAATGGTTATTTATTCTGACACCATTAATGCTTAACTATTCATTAGTAATTAATGACTATAATTAATGCTTGATTAATGTAATGTTAAGTTAAATTCCTTTCTGTCCATGACATGTGGGACCTATGTATAAGAATAATTTTTGGAATACAAAGAAAAGGAGAATATATGAGCGTGGGCCCCACTATCATTGACTTGGGTTAGAATTGACTAAGAATTGACCATGGGCCCACATGCCATTCTCTGAGGCTGATTAGTACATGTGTTGACCTTGGGCCCACATGTCATTCTCTGAAAAAAATACAGGAAAGCTTTTGAAATGATTAAAAACTTAGAAAATTTATAGTAAATCTAATTTTTATCAAAAAAGGAAAATAATATATCAAAATGTTTAGAAAAATATTTGATATTCAAATATATTATTATCATGCATGAGTTCATGGAAAGGAAAATATAAAATGACTAAAAACTCACATTAGGGTTTCCCGATTAGCCGGCGAACCTTCTGATCGCCATATCTTGAGCGTCCAGACTCCGATTAAATTGATTCCACTTGTACTAGTCTTTATTTTGAATATTATATGCCATGACATACATTTCACCTTATGCTGGTATTACACATTTTAATATTTTGTCATTGTACCCGAAAAATATTTCTTCTTATCGATAGTACCGGAAGATCTCAATGTGAATAACTTCGAGTACGAACAGTACCCTACACCGGAGCAACAAGGCAAGCAGCACCCTTGATCATGTTGCAATTACAAAGTATTTGCAAAGTATTAATTGCACTTTTCTTACTACTATTGCATGCATTCGACTCATATGTTATAGATAAATAGTTCACTCCTATCTTTTGCATGGATCGACCTTGTCACCCTAACCAACACCACCACCCCCAACCTATTTAGACTAGTATAGTCAAAACCTCTATATTTCGTATGTTGATATTTCATGATTAGACATGCTTAGATTTATAAATTTGTAATTCCTTAGTTGGCTAATAAGCGGACACAGAATGGGTGGGTTAAGTGTAAGAGTTGGTGGGTGATTACTAGGAAGTAATTCATGAACCTGATTAATAATCATTGGGCTCCGGTGAGAGGCCATGGCTAGGAGCATGGTGGGTTGTCTCATTTTCCCGCAAGCCTGGTTTATGATGTGCATTGACCCAAGATTCACATACTTCTACATGGGTGGAATAATGGGCCATCCACGACTAATTAATTTGCCTAGGCTTAGTGTATGAGCGACATTAGTTTGTTGTGTGGGTGAAAAATAATGTGGTGCCTCAATATAAGGGTGGAGTGGACACACAGTTTAGGAGACTGGGGATGTACCCCGATTCACAACTTATGGGACCATGTTGGGGTTACGGCCAGACTGGCGTACATGGAATTGGCCGTAATGGTTGCTAACACACCTTGTAAAATGTGTTGATGATCTTGGCAATAAGAGCCGATCGATACGTGTAGGTAAAGATGTATACTCTTGTAGGGTTTGAACTATTTAAATAGTCATGTCCGTGGTTATGGACAACTTGGTGATTACTTGTGTCAAATTAGACAACTACAATGTTACTCTAAAACATGCCAACTCTAGAATAGAGAAGCTAGCGACTGTTTCCTAATAGGTGGTTGAGGAACAGTTAGTGGGTTAAGTGTATGGTGATCTGAAGTGAGCTTATCATTGAAGAATCAGACTTACCCTTTATGAAAGAAATCTAGTAGTCAATTTTCTCCTACTTAAGATTATTATCAAAATAATAACTGGCTTTATGCAAAATAGTCCACAATTACCCCTTACTGATACCTAAATGCATCTAGTACTATTTTCCCTTATAAATCTTGTGGAGTACAATTTTGTACTCACCTTGTAACCATTGATATTTTGTGCAGAGGAGATCATCCCCTGAGAGGATGGTTTCTATATCGCGATACCAATGACAAGTAGACACTAGGAATTCTAGGCAGTGACCCTACCCCAGGTTTGGCAGCTTTTGGTTTGTTCTGTTGCCACTTTTGGCTTACCACTTGTGGCTTCTAAGCCACCTAAAAACCTTCCACTATATACCTAAATTTTGATCTTCAAATTCTTTGTGTGAATATGTTATTAAGTTTACTCGAATAAGATCTACTTGTATTATCACAGTTTCTGCCAAAGAGTAACTATTGTGATACTTGTTTGTTCTCACCTATTCAAAGGGCTCCCAAATTCTGAAATAAAATTTCACTTGCTCCTCCTCTCCTCAAGTTCGTGGCTCGCAGTGGGTTCGAGCATCTTCGCGTCGGGCAACCCGCGTGTGCGACTATGGTGTCTCCACGATGTAGTTTCCCGTGCAACCCTCGTAGGTTCGTGAAGCCGTGTGGGGTTGTGGGGTTTCCCGTGCAACCCTCGTAGGTACAACCCTTGCAAGAAGCCATGTGGTGAAGACCGCAGCCGCCACCAGGAGCGCGAGGACGCCACCGTCAACCCACAGGACGATCGAGCCATGCCGCCTAAGAAGCGAGGAGGAATGAAGCAGAAGGCCGTGACCACCGTCATGACGGGCACAAGAATGACGACCAGAAGGACAGCACGTGCCGAGATGCACGCAGCGGACGCGGCGCCCAACCCCTCCACCGACGTGTAGGTCATCGGCTTAGAAGCCTCCGCTCAGGTCGCCAACAATGAAGTGGAAATTGAGGTGCTAAGGTGACAAGCCGTGGAAGCAAACTAGAAGGCGGAGGAGCTGCAAGCAGGGCTAGAAGCACTCAAAGCCAATGCCCTACGCATGGAGGCATTCTTACGTGAGGCTGCCGACGTACACGCACGACAAGCAGCGGTGGTAGTGGTGGCAAGACCGGCCCCCGACCCCGTGACGGCACCGGCCGACGCTCTTCGCCCTCAGCAAGCACTAGGACGTGCGACGGCAATGGGGCAAGTCCAAGCAAACCCTCAAGTCACCGAGGTGGTCGCACGCGCGAGACCTACCACCTTGCCGGGAACCTCGGAAGCAGAAGCACTACGGACAGAAATTCAGCAAAAATGTGAAGCGGCTCTCGCCAACCTACGCGAGACGGACGCCTTGCTGGATGCGGAGGAAGATGCCCACGAGTATATCACCGTGCCAACTACATGTGCTGCGAGGCACGAAGTCATCAACATCGCCGACGATCGAAGCCTTCTCAGCCCCAAGCTCGAAGCAAAGCCGGGGCCACACAAGTTCCGTCTCGCGGACCTCCCGAGCTACGCAAGTGACACCGATCCGGCCGAGTTCACCCGTGTGTATGAAGCCGTCTTTTCTGCGGCAGGAGGAAATGAGGCCACCATGGCAAAGAGCCTCCTCCTCAAGCTCTCCGGGATAGCACGGTCATGGTACCTCATGCTTTCTACCAGCTCGGTATATTTCTGGGAGTAGCTCCGCCAGCTACTACACTTGCGCTTCCAGGGAAACAAGACCAAGGCCATTGTAGAACCTAGATGGAGTTGTACTGCTTCTCTAGGTTTCAGATGATGAATACTTGTTTGTTATTGGAGTTGAATATTAGGTTGTAAGAATTCAACGTTCATGCTTGAAATGTGTATATCGGATGTTCCGGTATTCTGATCAGAACTTCCGATGTGTTTTGGAAGTTCCGAGTTTGAATTTGGAGGTTCGGACCTTCATCTCCGGAAGCTTCGAGGTTTTTCAGAAGCTCCAAGGTTTGAGCGAACCGGATGGTCCGATGTGTTTCGAAAGTTTCGAGTTTAAATTCGGAGGTTCGAACCTTCATCTCTGAAAGCTCTAAGGTTTTCCAGAAGCTCTGAGGTTTGTGCAAACCGGATGGTCCGAGGTGATTCGGAAGTTTCATTGTTGAAGTTGAAATTTCTGAGCTTGAAGTCGGAGGCTCCGACTTCCATTTTTGGAGGCTCCGACTTACAATTCCGGAGGGACCGAGTTCAGAGTCTGGACTCGGCTCTCAGATCATGTATGGGAGTGATCTAGGAAACAGATGTTTCGATAGTGAAAACATTTTGTCCACGTGCTTTCTGATGAATTAGAGTTTGGTCAATTTGTCTCGTAAAAATTGATGGAACTATTTTCTCGATTAATTTGGGTCAAGTAGAAAACTTGTGCTCGCAACCGGTTTGCTTGTCTACTGGTGTGCAGGGTTAATGAGTGTGACGGTGGTTCAGTCACGAGGATCGGCATGACACCTGAAGGGCGGAGATGCGATCAAGTTGGTGGCGACAACATCGGGCGGCTCAAGACGGAGCCTTAGCGGACAAGGCAAAGGTAGAGGCAAGACGTGAGGACCAAGTTGGTGTGAGGGCACTTTTGCTAAAGTGCAGACACCACCGAAGCAAAATCAAAGAAATCGCATGCGGCTTAGGATTAGGCTTGTGGTGATAAGGAGGTTTGAGGGTGGATAGGTGGCTTAGACGCTTTGGGATGCGTGCTAAGAGCCCTATGCCCTAAGGTGGGCTTTGAGGTCCAAATGGAGAGGGGTGTGCCCCTTTCATTAAAAATAGAAGATGGTGGGTTTGTAAAACCCTAACTCTTTTTAGACAATCTCTTGGAAGAGCTGCTCAGGAGAGCTTTGCCCTAAGTTGAGAGGCTTTTAAACATCAAGAAAATCAATACAAGAAGAGTTCCAAAAAGAGAGTACGTGTTCTCGAGTTTTCTCTTCTCTCTCTCTCTTTGGATTTTTATTCTCTTGCCTCTGTCTTTTTGAGATCTTTTGGATATGGTAAGTTAATGATGAAAGATCATGTTCATGTTAATTCTATCCTAGCATACCTGAAGAATCTCTCATTCCCATCTTGATTTCAAATCTATATTGGAGGAAAGACAAGTTCTTGGGGTACGTTTTCAATTTTTGATTCTATTTGAGGTTTCAATCTTGTCCTTTGGGGCTTGAAATATGTTGCTAGAATATGTGAGATGATTTCGTGTTAATTCCTTATCAATATACCTCACAAGGACCTAGGAATCAAGGATTTGATTTTCGTTCATCTTATTTGCTAGGGCTGATTTTTGAAGTTAGAAAACAATAGATAGCAAATTGGCTTTTTCTCTTAGCACAGACAAGATATTGACATGATTCCAATTGGCATAGCTTCATAAGTCTCATATCTACCATTGTAATTTTTTTTGTTCAATTCCATTGGGTAGATCAAAATATGCAAACATTTTTCCGAGTGATAGTCTCCTGGTTTTGCCAATATCAGAAGCTCCGACTTCCTCGCTCCGGAAGTTCCGATCCACATCGGACCCGGAAGTCAGAAGTTCTGATTTTTCTAGAGTGCTTAGAAATAGGGTCACTTCGGAACTTTCGGTAAGGTCAGAACTTCTGATATTTCTACTCCGGAACTTCTGATCTGTCTGGTTTTGGCTCCACTGATTTTGATTGTTTTTGTCGATGGTTTTCCGTTGTATTCTCTGATTTGAAGACATGCATTGTGTTCTTGTTTTTAGAAGAAAATTTTGAAACTGACATTCACCCCCCTGTCAGAAACCACTGATTCAATAGCCATGACAGCGGCGGACCTCTATGCGCTGGTCCAAGGACCGCGAGAGACCATTCAAGCATTTCATAAGCGCTTCACCAATGTACAGTGTCAGATACACAGCATCACTGATGAAAGCGTGTGCTCTGCCACGCTAAGGTCCATCTGGAACCGAGCCTTGTGTGCCAAGCTGGACCGAAGCCCTCCAGCCACCATCCAAAAGTTGTACGACACCATGGAGAGGTACGCACTTCAAGAAGAAGGGGAACTCCAACTGCGGAACAAGGCACTAGCGGCCGCCAGGCACTCCAAAGCAGCTCATAATGATCCTCAGCCATGCCACCGCGACGTGCACCAGGTGGATGAGTACGACGAGCGACCCCCGCTCACCCAAGGCATGACGACAACCGTTACCAAGCTCGAGGCCGAGAACGCCATGAGGACCATGACATCACGCGTCGGGGCCTCCACGGAGGCGAGTGAAACCATGATTGTGGTGGAGGACGTAACAATCGAGGCCGCCAGAGCCATCAACATGTAGCGGGAATCAACAACCAGGCAAGGAGATTTTGTGAGCTGCACCAGTCATACAACCACTCCACCAACGAGTGTGACGTGATCCAGAGGACGCGCGAGCAACTTCTCCCAAGACCGACAAGCGACGCTCGGTCCCCAGCACGAGCTACTGCTCCAAGAGAGCCCCACCTCCAGCTGCCACCACCACCACCTCTTCCCCCTGGCATGGCTCCCATACAAGCGATTAATCCGCACCGCGTCATTAACGCCATCATAAGGGGCAACGCACATACCTTCCCATCCAAGCGCCAAAGACGCGCGTATGCCTACCAGATAAGCCACATTGCCTCTTTTCCGCCCACCGAGCTCCCCGCTTGGGCGTCCACACTAGTGATCTTCAGGCCTGAAGATGCCATGGGGATCACCCTCCCACATCATGACACGCTTGTCATAACTACAACGATTTCGGGTGTGGAATTACATCGCGTCTTTATCGATGGGGGGAGCTCTGCGGACATCATGTTCTCATCAACCTTCAAAGAAATTGGCATAACATTGTCATTCCTCCGAGCCCCTGGCAACCCTTTGCTGGGTTTTGGAGGCGAGCCAATCGCAGCCATGGGACGCATCGAACTCCCCGTCATGTTCTGCTCAGGTGTTTGCTCCCGCACAGAAAACATCACCTTCGACGTTATTGACTTGCCATACCAGTACAACGTCATCGTGGGGGGTGTCCCTCAACAAGTTTGACGCTATACCCCACCATGCATACCTTGCGTGAAGATTCTAGCATTGCAAAGCGTCATCACAGTTTGTGGGGATCAAAACCTGTCCCGAAGGATTGACGAACGAGCACAAGCCGTCAACTGCTACGTCCACAATGTGCAACTAGAATTGGGCTTGATGGGGCCAGGGGCTCACCTCAAAGCTGAAGCCGGATGGCGAGACGCGTGTTGTACCCCTACGCGATGATGCACCAGATAAAACCATGCTCCTCGGGGTGAACCTTACCTCGAAAGTGTCTATGTCTGAGGAGGTCCTCAAGGTCCTTCGGGACAATGCTGACATCTTTGCCTGGGAACACGAGGATCTCCCGGGCGTCCCACGGGAGATCATTGAGCACAAGTTGTACGTCCGCTCGGAGGCCCGCCCTGTGAAGCAAAGGATGAGTAAGATGTGCGTTGAACGCCAGCAGGTGGCCCGCGAGCAGGTTAATGAGCTCCTTAAGGCTGGAGTCATCCGAGAAGTCTTGCACCCTAAATGGCTCGACAACCCTGTACTTGTGCTACACCAGCCTCAACAAGGCGTGTCCGAAGGACGAATTCCCGCTCACGTGCATTGACCAACTCATCGACGCCACGTCCGGTTGCGAGCTCATGAGCTTCCTGGACACATTCTCAAGGTACCACCAAGTCTGGATGGCCAAGGATGATAAGGAAAGGACAAGCTTCATCACACCGTCTAGGACCTTTTGTTACGTACGCATGGCGTTCGGCTTGAAGAACGCCAGAGCATCTTTTTCCCGCCTGGTGCACAAGGCGCTTCTCACCCAGGTGGGGTGCAACGTCGAGGCATATGTGGATGACGTAGTTGTTAAAAGCACCATCGCACGCTCTCACACGTGAGACTTGGAAGAAACATTCAGCAATCTCCGCACAGCGGGGATGAAGCTCAAATCTGAGAAGTGTGTGTTCGGGGTGCAGGCCGGTAAGCTACTAGGCTTCCTGGTGTCCAAGAGGGGAATCGAGGCCAACCCGACCAAGATTAAAGCCGTATTGGACATGCCTCCGCCCCAGAACATAAAGGAAGTGTAAAAACTCACTGGGCGTCTTGCCGCACTCAGAAGGTTTGTGTCCCGGTCCGCCGAGCAGGGACTCCCATTCTTTAAAGCCCTTAGAGGCTCGTCCAGCTTTGAGTGGGGTGCTGATAGCCAGCGAACGTTCGATGAATTCAAGGCGTACTTGACTTCACCTCCCCTGCTATAAAGCCCAACTCTGGGAGAAAGCCTACTCCTGTACTTGGCCATGACGCCAAGGGGCGTGAGTGCGGTGCTAGTTAAGGAAAAGGCCATGTGCAGCACCAGGTCTATTACGTATCTGAGTCACTTCAAGGCACGAGAGTGTGCTACACCGAGCTGGAGAAGCTCACTTACGCACTCCTTATGGCGTCGAGGAAGCTTCGGCATTACTTCCAGGCACACTCCATCCAAGTACTATCCTCGTACCCCATCGGCGAGATGCTTCGCAACAAGGAAGCGTCGGGGCGCATCGGGAAGTAGGCAACGGAGCACGCACAATTCACCATCTAGTTCCTCCCTCGCACGGGGATCAAGTAACAGACCCTCGCGGACTTCGTGGCAGAATGGGTCACTCCCGAGCGCCCAGTGCCCCCAGAGCATGCCAAGCTGGTGTGGACCATCTGCGTGGATGGCTCATGGTACGCCGAGGGCACAGGCGCATGGGCAGTCCTCGAGTCGCCGGATGGAGCACACACTTCATTAGCCGCCTGACTAGAGTTCAAGGCTACCAACAACATCACCGAGTACGAGGCTCTACTGCTCAGCTTGCGCAAGGCGTGCGCCACGGGGGCCTGGCGAATGTTGGTCAAAAAGTGACTCCCAGCTCATCGCAGGGCACATCGATAAGAGCTATCAAGTGAAAGAGCCAGAAATGATCAAGTACTTAGCCATGGCGTGGGCGATGAAGAAGCACTTCTTGGGCTTCACCGTTCGTCCCATCTCGCAGGGCGAGAACGTGGAGGTGGACGTGCTGGCTCGAGCGGCAAGTACTTCCGTAGGAATGCCGCCTAGTGCCTTCTACGAGGTACTCGCGGCCCCTGTGACGAAAGGGCTACCAGAGGTGAACATCATAACCACGCAGGACTGGAGGACGCCCATTATGCGGTACCTCATCGATGAGATCGAGCCTGAAGACCACGTCGAGGCTCGCCGGCTCAAGGCGCGCGCAAGGGGCTTTATCATCCACCAAGGCTTTTTGTACAAGCGAGGCATATACGCACCATATCTCAAGTGTATCTCGAAGGAGGAAGGAGCCGAGTTGGTGCGTGACATACACAAGGGACTGTGTGGATCCCACCTTGCTCCACGCGCCCTAGTCTCGAAGGCCTTCCGTCAAGGCTTCTATTGGCCAACAGCGCTACAAGACGTGCAAGAATTGGTGAAACTATGCCCGGCATGCTAATGGATGGGACGAGGCATAAGCCTTTTGGCACACGATCTGTAGCCCATCCCACCCTCATGGCCGCTCGCGCGCTGGGGCGTTGATCTGGTCAGCCTGTTTAGAACCACAAGCCATGGCACCAAGTTCGTGGTAGTAGCGGTTGACTATTTCTCCGAATGGGTAGAGGCGGAACCGCTCATCAAGATCACCTCCGCCTTCGTGCAGAAGTTTATATGGAAAATTTTGATATTTCACTTCGGCGTCCCGAGCGAGATCACTGTCGACAACGGCACTCAATTCAATGCCGAGCCATTCTGCAAGTTCTGCATCTTGCTTGGCATCAACCTCTGCCTCGCCTCTGAGCCAACCCTCGAGCAAATGGTGCGGTGAAGAGTGCTAATGGCATCCTCCTTCACGGCTTGCGCACACGCCTCTTCGACCTCCCCAAAGGACGCTGGGCACACGAGCTCCCCAACGTGCTGTGGTCGACTCGCACGGCGGCCAGCAGGGCCACTGGCTTCACCCTGTTCAAACTACTCTTTGGAGACGAGGTTGTCACCCCCGAAGAAATCAAACTGGGCTCCTCTCACACTGAGACACCACTCGAAAACGAGACCCGCCAAGCCTCCCTCGACGGCCTTGACGCGCTAAGGTAGGATGCCAAACTCAACATTGAATGCTATCAAGCGTCCATGGCAAGGGCATACAACAAACCCATTCACCCGCGTACCATCCAGGTGGGTGACCTCGTCCTGAAAAAGAAGGCAAATCCCAAAGTCGATGGAAAACTGAGCTCCAAGTGGGAACGGCCATACGAGATCTTCAGCCAGTCGCGCCCAGCTTCATTCTGGTTGAAGACCCTCAACGGTGAAGAGCTGAAGCATAGTTGGAACACCATCAACCCGAAAAAAATACTACGTGTGAAGCCATCACGGGCTCGAGAAAACCTCAACCATTTTGTAGGCCAACCGTGGCTAGGACTGCTGCCTCGGTCCCAATGTTTACTTACGCTTTTTAAATTCCTCCAAAGTGCCGCTGCGTCGGCCGTCGCTAGATTTCCCAAGGAGCGTCGCCTCGTCGCGACCTCTTCATGTTCTTGTAACAAATGTCAAAGTCATCTCGTGACATATATATAAGTACGTGGCCGCCATGACAAGTGTGCACGCCAAATCTACTTACCCACATCGCGTGCCGGCCCGAAAAAGCCAGAACCTCCTCGTGTGCGCTGGCAAGCCCCATCTCTCCCACATGAGTCGAGCAAAAAAGCCTCCTCACGTTGGCCGGAAGGAACCACCTCCCCCGCATGAGTCGAGCACATAAACCTCCTCGTGTGCGCTGGGAAGCCCCATCTTCCCCGCACGAGTCAAGCAAAAAAGCCTCCTCACATTGGCCGGGAGACACCATCTCCCCCGTGTGAATCGAGCACTTGAACCTCCTCGTGTGTGCTAGGAAGCCTTCTCTCCCCCGCACGAGTCAAGTAAAAAAAAGCCAACCATCTCCCCCACATGAGTCGAGCACCTAGACCTCCTCGTGTGCGCTGGGAAGCTCCATCTCTCCCGCACGAGTCAAGCAAGAAGCCTCCTCACGTTGGCCGGGAAGAACCATCTCCCCCGCGTGAATCGAGCACTTGAACCTCCTCGCAAGTGTTGGGGTGCAACCCATGCCCCGCACAAGCAAAAAGCCTCCTCACGACGGCTAGAAGAAACATCCCCCACGTGAATCAAGAATTGTCGCTCCCCGGCACGAGCCGCCTTGCAAGCAAATAAAATATACATATGTATATAGGCCCAGTGGCCCAGTGCGCACGTCATTGTGCGCAGAGCACCGAGTCCTTCCCTGTATTTTGTAGGGCAGGAGCCCAGAATCAACACCTAACTGTTTGATACAGGAAGAAAAATGCAAGGCCAGAAGACGACCACTCGCGCCCCCGCCAAAGTTTTTTTTTATTGGGAGCAAGGTACCAAGTACCATGCTCAACATCACAAGGGACTATGCCACCCAAGTACCCACAGGCAGGGTACCAAGTACCATGCATAGGGGACTCCGCCGCCAAAACATGACTTGTAGATGCGATAATGTAGCAGTAGCTAATAACTCAATGAAACTCCCAAAAACTAAAGAGAGAATCTTAGGGGTATATAAAGACAAGAGGTGATCTGTTACAGAGGCAGTCTCGGATTATTTTGGCTGTTGCGATTGGCTCGTAAGGAATTTGAATATGGGGTTAGATAGGTTGGAAAGAGCACGAGATAAGCTTTCAAGAGAGTCCAAGATTACCCAAATCGGAGTCCGTATGCTCGAGATAAAGATGTTTGAAGTCAAAACTGTCTCAGCAATCCGAATCAGAGTCCAGATCTTGTGGGACTCTATCTCTAGGACTTCTTGAATCAAAAGTAACGTGGGAAGACTCCTTGTACAGCACCAATTCATGTGGGACATCTTCATGGACATATGAACTTCATTCCTTACTCCTCCCGAGAGCTTAAATTTGAATCCTCGCTTGTTCTTGACGATTTTGACGAACCGTCGTTTATTCTTTATATCTCGAGCAGCGGATGTACTTGAAGTAGTGAAAATAAAGGTGGCAGCGGGTATATCCATAGGGGCCACGTCCTTATCACAGCCCCCCCAAAGCTCCAACATCATTCTGGTCTTCATTTTTTTTGGAGGAAATGCTGGTCTTCAGTTGGGTAAACACTGCAGCAAAAAAATCGTCGTTGGGCTCTCGCACAAACACGTGGTACGGTCAAATTTAGACTCTAGAAATCAAACACTGAAGGAAAATCACAAAGTTCATTGCGTAAGGCCTGTAACGATGCGCGATGGGCCTGGATTACCAGCCAACTAAGCTCACCGGATTACCAGCCCAGTCAGCGATCGCAACTTATTTCTCGACTATTCCAAGCTCGGCTGAATTTACGGATCAAAGTGGACGAAGACCCGGCCAAGTCCACGACCCGATCTTGGCTCCTACCATGCTGGCTTCAACTAACAACCCGCGCTGCCTGCCCTTTATATTTGTTCGTTAATCACCGAACTACCTGCGATCGAGTTAATGCTTATCGTGTGTGTACTGCGAGGAGAGAAGAATGGCCGCCGAGGTGCTTGTCGGATCGGACCGCCGCGTCCTCATCAGCGGCTACGGACTCCCCGCGCCGCCGCCGGAGAGCCTTCTCGGCCGGCTCGACCAGATCGACCTTCGGGTATGTACGATCGTTTATGCTGCATGCCATGCGATGCTCGAATTCCTGACATGTTTCCTGTTTTGCGTGCGTGCGTTCGGGCAGTTGAGGCAACTGGAGGAGCAGCGGCGGTCGTCCTCGGCGGACGACGGCTGCTTCGCCGGCGACGTCGGCCGCGGTGCGCCGGCGCAGCACCACCAGAGCAAGTCCATGCCCTCGGCGCTCCAGCAGCAGCACGCGAGCCTCAGGGGTACCCTCATGGACCGCCTCAACCTGCTCGAGTCGCGCATCAGGCAGCTAAGCTGCGAGCTGGACGGCGGCGGGAGCGGCAAGGGCGCGGCCGCGGGCTCGTCCTTGGCGGCGCCGCCGTGGCCGGCCGAGGACCGCGCGTGGTCCGAGTCGCCGCTGCTGGAGCCGTGCAGTGATCCGGCCGCGTTGTACGCCGACGACAAGCCGGCGGCCGCCGGGAGCTGGAGCGCCGTGCAGATCCTTCAGAGGGGCGCGCGCCAGCTTCATCGCAACAAACCCAGCCCAGCCAAGGTGACCTCCTCCGTTACAAGTTAGGACTTGACATATAACCATGTTTGCTATTTGTCAGTCGATTGTATTTTTATCACACTAGATCATTTTCTTCGACCTTGCGAGCTCGTTCGAGTAGTCAGGGTTACGAGTTGGAGCTGCCGGTGATGCAGGAGCGGCGACGGTGATAGAGCCGAGGGTAGAGACCGCACCGTAGTGGTTAGGATCGTGATATAGAGCTGGCGACAACAACAGTATAGCCGAGGGAGGAGATCTCACTGAAGTTAGAGGTTAGGATTGGAGGTGGTTAGGATGGAGGGTTCATCGAAGCATGGAGTTTAGAGAGATGTTTTGATTGGATGGTGGTCGCCGTGCGATATGACAAGCTGGAGACGGCAATAATGCGGAGGCAGAGATGCCGATTGCAGCGAGGTTGAATTGGGAGGCATGATGATAGCCGGAGGTGGGAGATAAGTGTAAAGAAGAAAAAAGAGAGTGAACCTTATGTTTAGAAAATTCAACTGCCGTTAGAGGAAAAAGGTGACAACTACTGTTTAGACGGACCCGTATATAACTCATGCATGCAGCATGCACTGCACTTGGTTTTAGAATGCATGCGCATGCATGTGAAATTCATGCACTCCGAACAGGCCATAAGTTGTTTCGCCGATGCAAGCTCAGACTACATGTCAGATAGCCGATGATAAAAGCAATTTCGGATAATTTATTGCACATTTCATAGTATGCAAACCAATTGCTGGAGTACTGAATATATCTTTTTGTATCGAAGGTGAAGAACCTCAAGGAAGCGAAATGCGCGTGCCAGGACGAGAAGAGGAAGTCGGAGCGCAACAGGGCAGGCAGGAGGTGGTTCACGGTCGGATGCTAATTTATCAACCGAGAAGCTGAGATGCGTGGATGAACTTATCTTGATCGATCCTTAATTAGTTGGGAGCTATATAGATGTTATATGTATTTCTTTTTTCTAATATGTAGTTACATATAAACCGATTTGTAAGTGCATTTGCACTGTGTAGCTGCCCTGTTAATTTGCACACATTTTGATAATCTACAGAGACAGATTTTTTTCCATCGAATTAATTGTTTGCCGGACGTACAAGAGCTGCACATTAACATGTCCACTTGTGCGTAGCTTACCAATGCTTGCTAGCTTTTTAATTCAAGACAACATCCTACTGGATTCCAGTTGCAAACAAAAGCAGCGACTTGTTTCGTAGCTAAAACAGAGAATCTATTATATATTAATGTTAAAAAATGATCCGAATTAAAGTTAACCGTTGGACGCAGCGTCTGAGTCGTGCTAGACATAACTGAGTATAAATCATATCATGCCTTCTTATACTTGTAATACTTTATTTTTTCTCAAAATAATTTACGTAAAATTTAAATTTCTTATTTTATTATTAATTTCTAATTTTACAATAAGTGATATCATACGAGACTCGATCTAGAGACGAGAAAAACTCGTCGACGACGCCGCGCGCAACGTTACTGCAAGATCGCCGAGTAATCAACCCGACATCCGAAGCCTAAGCGCTGTGGACTTCCGTCACAGCAGCTTGTCAAGTCGCCAACCTAAAGCAACACGCCGAGTCCGAAGCCAAATCAATTCCGCTGCCATAATCGCCCTCCGAAGCCGAGTCGCTTTTCTAAAACGAAGCCGTGTCAGATCGGACCGCTGCAATAATCGCCCTTCGAAGCCGAGTCACTTTTCTAAACTGAATCGGTCGATGTATGGTATATGAGAGGTATCGGAAAGCGTACTTGTACAGCACGTATTTATACGGTAATGAGGCGATAACTCAAGTCAGCTTGATCTTGCGACACCAATTTACCCAGGTTCAGGCCCCCGAGACGGGTAATAGTTCTACGTCCTGCTATGATTGGATTAATATGTGGTATGGAGTACAGGAGATTACAAGGGGAACTCGACGGGTAAGGAACCCGGCGAGATTGGTTTCGAGGCTGAAGGCTCTCGAAGGTGACTAGTCGACTATGGCTATATGATCTGACGTAACTCCTCCCCCCTCCTAGAGGGGTCTTGTGCTCCTTGTAAAGGCGGAGTAAGGCAATAGCCTCATCTCGAATCCTCATAGTACACGAGTCGGACTCCTCCCCAAGGGTATGTCGAGAGTTGCTCTCCGATTCTGATCAGGACACACCGACTTAGGGCCCACGCCTTCTCCTAATCGGGCCTTCGGGCCACGGCTTCCCTCTGGAGGCCCATTGGAGAACTCACGGGCCTTATCACGAATATATGGTAGTAGTACTACCCATCATCGAGCCCCCCATCTTTATGCGTGATGAAGCCGAGATTTGGACAAAGCAAATCCAAGTTGAGGTGATGCTCCCTAGCTGCGGAACTTGGTGGGCTCAGCCCATTATTGTAGTCTGTACCCATCCAGCAGAATTCACGGATGGTGATTTCATGATCCCACTTTATTGCATGGTGAGCCTGTTCATGCACTAGAACGATTGCGATTTCCCAGGCGTAGTGCGCTTTTTGCGCCTCGGTATGGGCAATTAAATAATATTTCTTTGCTTTTCTCTCCTTCCATTCGCTTTTGCTCCCAATTCTCCACAGCGCTTCGCCTTCTTGTTTCCTTTCTTCTTCCTCTTAGCGCGGCGAACGACGACCTAGTTAGCTTCCGAGCTTTTGGGTACCAGTACGCCAGTGAACCGCCTTCCCCTGACTCGATGGGTGTTTCATCCGGCGAGACGATGGCAGCGGAGTCGAGGCCGGTAGCGGAGGAGCCCATGGAGAGGGCCGCTGAGGCACCCACGGGCAAGACTTCGCCGGCCGTCGTGGTGATCAGGGATCCGGCCCGTGGCAAGGCGCTGGTGGCGGAAGATCCGGGGTCAGCTCGATTGAAGGCACCGTTGGCCACCGCGGGGGGTGGAGCGAGCTCTGGCCCGGGAATGGTTGGGTTGCCTACTTCCCGTATTACTCCGGAGGATCTTTCGCGCATGGTAGGCGAAGGAGAGTTGCCCGAGTCGGTGGTTTTGCGATCGCCTGCCGACCGGAACCCGTCGTTCTCTCAAGAGGAGGACCTGGTCGTCTTCCTAGATTTCTTCAAGTGTGGGCTCAGGCTTCCAATGTCTGAGTTCTTGCACGATGTCTTGTCCTTCTTCGATATCGAACTGGTAAACCTTCTTCCCAACTCGATCTTCTTCCTAGCTGTCTTCGCGCATCTTTGCGAGGCCTTTGGGGACAAAACCGGACGTTGAGTCATTTTGGCACTACTACATGCTCAAGGTGTCGATGGCTGGTCAAGTCTACAGGCCTGCCGCTTTTCCCTCCATGATGATGCCAAGGCGAGCTACATCCCCTTCTCCCCGAAGGATTCGTGTGGGAAGTGGGCTTCCAACTGGGCCGTCTGTACTCGGTCCGAATGCGACCCGGTGACGCGATGCGAGGTCCCAGCCCCGCGTGACTTGTGGAAGGATCACCCGCGACTAACGCGACGGGTTCAGGCTGTGAAGGATCGCATCACTGAGCTACGTCGGGGAGGTTTAACGGCCGTGCACGTAGTCGGCGACTTCATCACCCGCCACATTGCGCCGTTAGGAGTACGACAACTCCCCGGGTGGGCGGATGAAGTCGGCTTTTTACCGGCTGATGATGGTGAGCTCCCTCGCTCCTTCTCTTTTTCTTTGACAACTCAAACTGCTATTGGTCTTTTCGAGTCCTCACGCCTTTCCTCCTGCGATAGGGATGGTCCGGAGCCGAGTCGATGATCTCTTCAAGGCTGAGAGAAGTGATGACGGCGCCAAGACCTCACCCTGGGAGTCCCAAGTTCATCCAGAGATCGAATCGCTCGCCTACCAGGATGAGATGGTTAGAGCCCTGATCATCTCGGTAAGCATTTCCTCCACATGTTTCTCTATTTACGCCTCCGAGTCTTTGGGTGGTTGATTACAATGGTGTCATCTTCTTTTGGCTTGCGCTTAGCATCCCTTCCTTGGGACCGACCCATGGGAAGGTGCCGAGGTCTTTGTAGAAGAATCGTTGGGTGTTGGGGCGATTCGGCCCCGGAAGGTTCCAACTTCCAAGGGTAAGAAGTAATCCGCGACGTCCAGCAGAAGGGGTCAACCCGCCCCAGTGAGTTTTTCTTTTGCTTTTTTGTGAAGTCGGGTATCGAGTTGCCTTCTCCGTGTTCTTGACTTCGGGTTCTGCCTTTTGATAGCGGTATACCCCTAAACGGCCCTCCAGCTCCTTGTCTTTCCAAGGGCCATCGAAGAAGGCGACCTTGCCTAGCTCGAGGTAGAGTTCCCCTTATCTTTTACCCGGAGCCCCTTCTTCCTTTAGCCTTTGTTTGGATTATGAGCCCTGGATTTCAGCCTTGCGCCTGTTCCCATTGCATCGTCAACGCGCTCCCCCTCCGAGTGCTGGGACCTCATGGTTATTCAGGACGTGGAGTTTGGTGGCGCCGAGGGGCATTCAGGGGGAGGTGCCAGCTCTTCCAGCGGCAACCCTCTCATAGGAGCGTCTCGGGATTTGGTGGCTTCCGCAACTGGCGCGAGGAAACCAGCAATCGCCGGCCAGGAGGCTGTTCCCGAAGTAGACGACGGTGAGTCGAAACGTCCGCTGCCTCCCAACGAGTACCGAACGTATATTGACTATGCCTTGACATGGATGAAGGTGAGTGATACCCTTCTTGGCCTTTGACTCTTTCTTGTTGTAATCGCTTCTTTGAATTTCTCAGTTTGTTTTGTGTCCTGTGGTAGCATGCGACTTCTGCGGCGGCCGCCAAGGAGGAAGCACTCCTCCACTGAGTTCGTGGGAGCGAAGAGAGGATGCCTCGCGGCTGTGAGCTGCTAACGCCGAGTTGGTAGCCTAGTTGTTAGATGCGACTTGTCGTGTGGAAGAGGCCGAGGCTCGAGCCGGGCGGGCCGAGGAACCTGAGGCATTGAAGGTGGCCAACGCTAAACTAAAAGAGCAACTCGCATCGGTCTCGCTCCCTACAGAGACGGCTGCAACGGCAGCCAAGTCGGCGACCGACCTTCACCGGCTCGTCAGTCAGGAGCTTGAGGAGAAGAATAAATATGTGGAGCTCTCCCATGAACGGCTGCAGGTGCAGACTCAAGCTGCTACAGAGGCGTGCTCTCTTCTTGACCAAGTCATAGCAGGTTTGAGATTCGATCACCGTCCTGAATTCACGAAGTTTACTCCAGACAACTCCCCGCAAGCCATGGCCGAATATCAGGCCTGTCGAAGCGACTTCATCGCCTTCGTCAAAGAGGACGCAGCCGTGCGGACGAAGGGTATGGCCACCGCAGCCATATCCTATGCATTGGCCCTGGCTAAGGACTTGGCACCGGAGCTTCCTGCTAACCTGCTGGAGCGGGACATTAGCGAGTTCATGCCCAGACAACTAGGAGCGGAGGACACACGGATCGACGACTGGCGCGAGTCGGTGGAGAGGTTTATCGGTGAAGCCGGGTTTGAGGTGGTGGAACACGCTGCCGCCGCCGCCGCCCGCGAAGATAGCGATGGCGACTATATATCCGGGGGCAGCGATATTGCCGGGAAGGAGGATTAGGCCTACATTCCATTACTTGTATATCTTTATTTTTGTATTGCGAAGAACTTTAACTCGTGTAATATAGGGCCTGTGGCCGTTGTAATCTTGGTCTTGAACTGATGTGGCAAACTCCTTTTTTTTAGGTAGACTTATCGCCGTAGGATTGTGTAATGTAGTACATACCTCCCATCCCCTGACTAGTTGTGCGAGTTAATGGAAACTCGGATGAACAGTCTGAAAAAACTTCGCTATGCCAGCCCTTGACTATTTGTGCGTGTCACGGACCCGGAATTGCATATGATTAAGGGAACGCGAAGTCGCCAAGGACCGAAGGACTCGTCAGCCCGATGGCACGGTACCTGCGCCGTACGCACCAAGACGGAACGATCCGACACCCGCCACGTGCGAGCCGGCCGGAAGCGACCAATCTTCCCAGAACC
>JAGXJF010000803.1:1065000-1088655 GCA_019208055.1 Stipa capillata | reverse complement strand
TAGTATTGCCGGAATAATACTCCGATAGTTGGCCATGACTTTCTTGTCGCCTCCAGCGGCCTCTACCGCGGTGGGGTAGATCTGGAGGAACTCTTCGAGATGGAAAGATCCATCGTACTTCTGCGGCAGCTCTGGCCGAAACTTGCTCGGCCAGGTGATGTGACGAAGTTCGGCAGTGAAGGCCTGGCAACCGGTCCCATAGAGGGGGGTGCCGGCCTCCCCACCTTGCTGGACGCGGTGGTGCGCCCGAGGGCGCGCGCGGCCTGCGGTAGGGCCGGAGGAGGATTGGCCCTCGTCCACCCTATCGCGCTCGCGCTGACGCTCGATGATGGTGCGTGCGTCCACATCTTCCCTCCGCCTGCCAAGGCGGTGGCGAAGATCCTGGGCGTTCCCTCGGGCGGGAGAAGCAACCGAGGGGGGAGATCCACCGCGCCGGCCGCCGGCTGATCCGTGCTGTGGACGCGGTGGCACCGGCGGTGAAACCACGGAGGGGCCGGCGCGGGCGCCGCCACGCCCCGACGAGGTGTGGGAGCTCCTGGCCGCCGCTTGACGGCGGGCGGTGTCAACCAGGTCGGCGAGGTCCTAGAGCCATGGGCCCACGGGGGACGCCGCTTCCACTGGGACGGGAGGATGTCGGAGGAGGAGCTGCGTCGCCTGCAGTGTGCTCATTTCCCCGGGATCGGCGAAGTCTAGCCGGCGACGAGGCGGCGGCGGCGGAGAAGACTCGGCGGCAGGCCCATAGGCCCGCGGCTGCGGCTGCGGCTGAGCGGCAGCGGCCGCCGACGTACCACCGGTCTCGTTGCAGCGCCCTTCCGGATCGGGGGGATCCGAATCAGATGAGGACCCGGACAGATCCACCCTTCCCTCACCGGAAGGCAGGCGAGGATCCGCCATGGAGGTAGGCTCGAAAAAACCCTAAGCGCCCCCTACCTGGCGCGCCAGCTGTCGGCGTAGAGACGCCTCTAGCGGTGGTCCGATTGGACCCCCTTTGGGATTCGGTCGGGGGCGCAATAGGATTCTTCTTATGAGCCGGTGACGGATCGTGGAGGGGGTGGATCTGATGCAAGAGACTCAAAGGATTTACCCAGGTTCAGGCCACCCGGAGGTGTAAAACCCTACGTCCTGCTTTTTTGTGTATATATTCAAGATTATCAGATATTACAAAGCCCTTATTTTCTCCAAAGGAGTTCTTCTCCACGGGATCTAACCCTAAGGATCTTCAACCTCTGAGAAGATCAGCCGAAAGAGGGTCTAACTTAAGAAAAGATCCAACCACCCCTTTGCATGGCCTTGGTCCTCCCCTTATATACTCGGGGGGGTTACCACAGCGGCCAGAGGGTGCTGCTGGCGACGTGGGTGCTACAGAGCAGCCCACGCCTTACATTTAATGTGCGGCGCCGGTTTCCATGTTGGACGTCTCCTCGCCGCGCCTCCGGACAGGGATTCTGACACCTTTATACCCGGCGGGTCCCACGAACGGAGACTTACCGGGCTTCTTCTGACAGGGTGGGTGAGACACCCGCTCCTGGGCCCCAGGCGTCAGCGACCGAGCCAGCGCACCGAGGTGCGCGGTGACGCGACCCAAGGGGCAAAAGGGTTGACAACGACAGGGGCGTGCGGTGCGGCGCGCCCGGTCGGTCAACAAAGCTGTCAGCCGGACCCATCACTTGGCAGGGGGTGATAGCCAACGGAGCCTATCGCCTGAACGGGTGAGGCCCGGCCTGACCGTCATCATGCCCTCATAGGGCTTAGGATTCCTTGTCGAAATGACATGCATTAAATGCCTCTGCCAGGGCTGAAACTTGCTGGAGAAGCTAACCGCTCGATGACGTGCCCAGAGGTGGGCCCCACAGGGGGCC
This sequence comes from Stipa capillata, assembly GCA_019208055.1. Taxonomy (NCBI): domain Eukaryota; kingdom Viridiplantae; phylum Streptophyta; class Magnoliopsida; order Poales; family Poaceae; genus Stipa; species Stipa capillata. The sequence continues at coordinate 1,086,796 of JAGXJF010000803.1, read as the reverse complement.
CCGACGACCCCTAGCAGTTCCTTCACTGAGAGGGGCGCCAGCTATCCCAGGCTGCCCCCGAGTGACCTCGAGCGCTCGGGGAGCACTCGTTGGAGGGTCGCTCGGGGCCCATCACGGGGGGGAGCTCCAGGAGGAGCGCTCAGGGGGACATCCCGAGTACTTCCCTGGGCCCCACGCCTCTCGGGATGCCGGGGGCTCGGGGAAAGGGCCCCGAGCGCTCCTCGATTCCTGGACCTTGGACCCTCGGGAACCCAAGGTCCTTTCGGGCTATGTGCGTGGGCGCGATGCTCGGGGAAGGACCCCGAGCACCTAGGCTCGACCGCCGGATCCACCTGGCTGCCGGGGCGGGGTCTACACCGGCCCAACCGCCACGTGTCTCGCTCCGCGGCATCTGGTTGGCCTCCGCCGGCGGTTCGGGGGACCCTGGGCCCCATTCCGCCGACAATATCAAATGTGCTGATACAATATAAAAGCGATAACAATACTTATGTTCTTGGTACAACATCACAAATGGACATAAATAAAATATATCGTAAAGGAGATTGAGGGACTAGTCGAAGTCTCCAAACATGTCGGTTGAGGCATACTCAACCATCATGTTCTCCGTGTCGGCAGGGTCCTCAGGTTGATGGAAAGTCATGGTGTTGCTCGGTCCGGGAGGAACATCGTGCGAACTACCATCTCCATTGGCGCTGTCTGGATGAAGGTTGAAATTGGCTTTGAACCTTTTCCCTTGAGGTGCTCTGTGTCCCTGGGATTGTTGGTACAGAATAGCCAGATGCTTTGGGGTCTTGCACTTTTCAGTGGGGTGCGTGTAGCATCCACATTTGTTGCAAAGCTTAGTTTTATCATACTTAGGCTTTGCGGTGCCTTTCCCCTTGTCTGAGTTTCTAGGCTTCTTGTTCCTACTACGCTTTCGCTTACCCTTGAAATTTGATAGTTTGCCCCTGAAAAACACCATCAAAACTCTGTCCATTCGCAATATTCATATGAACTTTAGGTAAAGGTTGTGCCCCAACTGGGCGCTGAGAGCCATTCTTAGCGAGTAGCTCATCATGCTTTTCAGCCTGAAGTAAGATATGAATGAGGTCGGAATAGACGGTGTAGTTGCAAGCGCGGTACTGCTGCTGGAGGATCCTATCTGAAGGGAGCATAGTGGATAAAGTTTTCTCTATCTTCTCCGCGTCAGTAGGTTCCTTCCTGCAAAAGCGTAGTTTAGAACTAATCTTATGAACCTCGTGATTGTACTCTCCGATGGACTTGAAATCCTGAAGACAGAGGTGCGTCCAATCATGGAGTGCTTCTGGCAGGACAACTGCCTTCTACTGTTCATACCTCGTTTTGAGGGCCTGAAACAGGGTACTGGGAGATTCCTCCTCCAAGTACTCAGATTTGAGATCTGAGTGGATATGGTGCCTAATGATGTATAAGGCAACATATTTTTACTATTCTGTCAACGGCGTTTCTCCATCCGGTAGAGGAGTCTCCGGGTTCTGGATTGCACGCGCTATCCCACGGGACGCAAGACTGATCTTGATGTCCATGGCCCATGTAGGGTAGTTGTGGCCATTGAGGGCAAGCTCCTCAAATTCTTTTACGGTCATCGTTTACCTACATGGGTAAACCAGAGATAATTAATTTACGTTTAGTAAATTAAAAATCATCATGGTTAGTGTTGTAATTGAACTTTGCAAAATTAATAAAAATTTCAAGAATTTGGCTTGAAATCATTAGTGTGAATCTTAATTTTGCTAAGTATGACACATTGTAGAGAGTAAATCTCGCAGCACTTAGGGAGTATAATCTGATAAAATCAGTAGATACTCAAGTATAATCTGATAAAAATTAGTAGATACTTATATACCTAATGCCACGCAGCACTAGAGAGTATAATCTGATAAAACCAGTAAATACATAAGTATAGTCTGGTAAAATCAGTAGACACTCATATTCCTAATGCCATGTGTCATAACTTGATTTGAAGAAAATCACTTTGAATTTTGCAAATTAATTCTTGCTCGTATTAAGTCAAAAATGACTTAACTAAGATGAATTAATTTTTGTTTTGCAAGAAATTAAAATCTAGATTGCAAATAGTGGACGCAATTAATCTCAACATGTAGAATAACATGGAAATATATTGCATCATACTTGTTCTGGAATACAGAGTATTTTACAGAAATACAGTACTGAAATTGAAATACTGTAATTAACAGTCTAAACAGAATAAAAATACTGCTAGAAATACTGTTAAAGGACTAATCTGCGAAAAACCCAAAAATAGGGATTAAATTGTAAAAAAGCAATGCAGCTTTTTTTTTCTACCCCGCTGGTGGGCTAAGACGACCAGGGCCGAAGCCCAGGCGGCCTTTCCGGCCCACCAGGGGCACGCGCAGGGGGTTGGCCGGTGGGCCGGCCACAAAGGCCCATGCGGGCAAGACAAAGGGGGTGGGGGGCTGCGGTTAGGGTTAACCCAACCACCGCCGCCACCCATTGTCGCCACCGCCTTGGCGTTTCGTGCCGCCGGGCCGCAGCCACCGCTCGCCGCCGAGGATGGAGCGGACGAAGCTGCCGGAGGTGGCTCGGGCGGACGCTGCCGCGCCATTGGTCGGGGCCGAGCCACTAGTGCCAAGGCCGTGCCGGGCCAAGGCCGCGCCAAGCCGGGCTAGGCCATGCTGACGCCGAGTCGGAGCCGCCTCCAGGCCGCGCGTCGCCGTTTCCGAGCCCCTCGGCGATGAGTGGCGCGGCGGGGCCGGGAGGCCAATCGCCGCCGCTTCGGGCGATTCCATTGGCGAGCAGGCCGTGAGGCGATGAGCGGTGGAGGAAGGCTGCGGCGGGGCTAGGCCAAGGACGCCACAGCGAGGTCGCGCCGGATGAAGAAGCCGCAGCCTCGACTGGGGCGATGACGATGGGTTCCGGCGGGGATGTGGGGCACAGGCCCCATCCGTGTACCACACACCAGCCCGGTGGCGGCAGCGCCGCGAGTGCCGGCTCGATTCCGGTGTCCAGTGGTGCGGGAGGCACCACGTTCTCGTCGACGTGGAGCGGTGGAGCCATAGGTCCGGCGAGGAGCTAGGCGGGGAGCGCCGGCGCCGGGGCGTGCTCAGGACTAGATTCGTTGCGCTGCTGTCGACGAAGACCGAGCGGGCGACGAGGACCGGCACTGTGGCGGCGTCCGGTGCCGTGGTGAAGGCGAGTCCACCCACCACCGAAACGGCGAAGGCCACGGAAGAAGTGGCAGTTTCCACCGACTCACCGACTCCATGGCGGCGGTGCGTGACGAAGCGACAGCGACGACCGTCCTACCGGAGAAGGCGAAGGAAACGCGAGAAAAGACGCCCAGGCATTGTAAAAATGCTAACCTCTTTGCTTGATCTCCTCTTGTTCTCCTTTTGGTTCTTGCTCTAGTAGAACGAAGCGTGGCTGATAATAGAAATGTCGAACGGGATTGAGACAGAGTCTGAACGCAAAATGATTGTTCTTTACATATACTAGTAAGCGTGCACGTGCAACGCACGTCTCAACTAATTATAATCATAAAAAATTATAAATTATACTCCCTCCGTCTATCAATCTAAAATATATTTCTCTCACGCTCAAAAATCAATGTAGGCACGAGACATCCTAAAGTACCCCTATTTACTGCGCTCATCACGCGAGCAATCCCGATTAGCATGTGCCGCAGTCAGCCACGATCGCCAATGGAAAGAAGCATGCATGTATGGCAAATGAAACTGCTTGGCGATTTGCATGCAAATCTGACGCACGAGTAGAGAAATTTTCACCGCAAAAAGAGACACGTGAGTAGCCAAAATTTTCCTTCCAAATTTGACATGTTATTAGCGATAATTTCCCTTCCAAATCTGACGTATGTTTAGCGAAAAGCAAGCGCCAAAACACTCAGCCCATTCTTCAGTCTTTTCCTCCGCGGCAGCCTCCTCGTCGCCTCATCTTCATCTAGGGAATCCGTGAACTCCACGGTACCGTTGCCGAATTCCACGACGTTGTCGCCGCGCTCCGCAACGTCGTCCAGTAAGTCCATGATGCTGTTGCCACGCTCTGCGAACTCGTCGTCGCCGCACTCCACGAACTCGCCGTGGCCAAGCTCCTCGACAATGGTCGAATCCATCTACTGGTAAGCACATATCTCCCCGTTCTCTCTTCCATTTGCGTATTAGAGATGCAATTAATTCCCCATAACCCGAAGCGACTGCGTGCATGCTTGCCTCTATATTCTTCTCTCCGATTTTCTAATAATATCATGTAACCATTTTGATTTCTGAATTCCAATCAAAACACACACAAAAAAAGAGGAGAAAATAAAATTAAAAATAGGTGAGCCTTTTGCCTACCTCCAAAAAGGATGGAAAGCTATAGGAAAGTAAGAAGCAATCAGAGGCTATACATTCCAAAGAAGGATCACAAAACGGCAGGTCAGAGGTGTCCTGTCCTTGGAGAGAGCTTGGTGGAAATCAAGGCCTGGGGGGCAGGGGAGGAAGCATCGCCTGCTCGCTGGAGGGGAAGGAGGCGATGGCTGCACTACAGGGGAGATCGTGAGGGTGAACTGCAGGGAGGACATGAGGCTGCACTGCATGTTTATATTAAGTAGTCATCCTAGGGTTTTTTCCCTAACTGGGTTGTTCTTGGGCTGTATGTATGTATATATTTTAGATATATGCACAACTAATCCATGTAATCAGCTAAAGTGTGCTTTCCGTCCTTTTTTATTTGTTACTCTGCTCTGCAATGTGTGATCAATAAGTTGTTCATATTGTGCTGATCTAGGTTAATTGGCACACAATTAGACTGGAGAGTGAGGATCTGGGTTAATGGTGCATATATATTACTCTGCTCTGCAATAAGCTGGCCGATGTGTATTATCTATTGTATTCGCAAAGGAACGCATTTGCTCCTTTCGGACAGATCCTTGAAGGACGCATTTTCTAAAACGGTGTCTTAATGTTGTGAATTTCAGAAACCACTTCGCAAATCTTTGGTGTATTTGCTTTATACAATTGTACTGGTTGAAATTGGTGGCAGATTTAAACGATTCAATCACCTTCGTTGTTTAGCACATTTGCAAGTATTTATGGCTGGATTTAGGTTTGTATTGTCGATCCGATCTCAAAAAATTCAAAGAAATGACCAATAGACCAATAGGCATTTATATCAGCAACACCATGTCCAACTGTATCTTGGATATTGTTGGAACACTTGCATTTTAACAAGTAAAATAGCAGAAAATGAGTCGGAAAGAAATATTGTGGAAAGATTGTAAACTTTCAGAAAAATGACCAGAACTGACAAGAGATTGAGAAAAGTACATACACACTCTTCTGTTTAACACTTTCAACTGTTACCTTACAGTGCATATCATTTTGCGAGTGAAATGACAGGAAATGAGGCACATGTAAAAGAATACTTTCAATTCAATTTATACTTGTGAATAATTGTTACACCATAGTGTATCAAAGTAGTAGAATAGCTCTCAAGCTGTCTTGGTAGCCAACCCAAGCAGATCCTAAACCCTGCCACGGCTTCTTGTTCTCGTCGGGCCGGTGCTGATCTTGGCCCGGTGCTGATCTTGATGGCTGCACCAAGTGATGTTATTGCTATAATCCAAAGTATTTGGCAGCCATATCAATTTGCTTCATACCAACAATTATGCTCACAAATTGCAACCCGTACTTGGTTCTATCGATTTGTTTTGTACCAACAATCATGCTCGCAAATCACAATTCATATCCTGCAAAATAAATCAGGTCAGCCAATATCACAAACCGATGACAAGCCATACATATCAATCAAAAAATAGCATGTCTGTAGAATTCACACATACCAGGGGAGGGAGGCATTCATCAGCATGGCGGTACAGCTTATCCCATAAGGAGTATGTACAAACAAATCTATTGATTAACTATCAAACTAAAGATTGGAAAGAAAATCCATCCTCAGATTAAAACAACACGTACTCTAAGTACACAGCTTTCATTAATTTCTCTCCATTAAACAAGTATTATCACCTGAATAGGCTCAAAGAAAATCTTAATACCCTATTCTCAAGATGCAAATAATATTTGCAATAGAATAGAAATCTCCAATACGAAATTCAAGAAGCAATTCCATTAATGCAATTGTGTTATTGCTAGTTCAGTATAAGAAACGGATAAACCACAGAGAAAAAACATGTACTGACGGATAGTACCTTCAGATTAGAGCCTCAATTCCGAAATAAAAATGTGATCTTGAAATGAAAGAGGTGTTGTTGTGTAGCCCTCAATCCCTGAGTTGAGAGGCGCATGATAGTCTCCACCATTCACGGTGACCCTTTGAGAGTATCCTCGTGGTGAAAGCCTGAAAAATCACATCCGCATGGTCCAAGGCCTCCAATCTGCTTAGAATACATAAATTATGGCTTTAATCTGTAAACTGCTCTTTGCTGAGCACCCTGAAAAATCACATCCGCATGGTCCAAGGCCTCCAATCTGCTTACAATACATAAATTATGGCTTTAATCTATAAACTGCTCTTTGCTGAGCACCGTTTGTTAGTCGCCTGTCAACTGTTTCAGTCAGTATTCTCAACAAAGTCATAGGCAGATTCTGAACTTCTTGTCTGCGGATATCAGATATCTTGTTTCCCTTGATGCTAAACCATTTGACAGCACAATCTTGGTGCACAAGGGCAAGTTCTCCCTTGCAGCTGCACTCCATTTTAAGTGTTTCCCCTCCATTGAGTTCAACAAAACAAATTCTGCAGACTGCCTATTCTTTAGGAATATCTTCACCTCCATCTCCAGAAGCTGAACTCCTTCCTGTGCTGAACTCCTTAACCTGAAACTCTGCTGTGGAATGATGTTCTTGATAGATGTTTTTTGTTCTAGTTGACGCATCTCATGTTGTATATTGTCTCATTTCACTCCTGAAGCTGGCTGCAGCACACGAAACAAAATTCAAAGAAAAGAAAAATGATTAGTAGTCAAAGGAGATGAGCAATGTCCACCAAAAAGATTAAATAATGAGATGGATTGTCTATACAGTTTCCTGAACTGTTCTCGTTTGTTCAGTCAACTACTGTGCACAGAGAAGGTAGTATACAAGAGCTCTTCCAATTACCCTTGATAGTCCAGGCTCACCAATAATACACAGAATTGGCATCTGGTGAAAGCCAACCTATCACCCCCGATTGCTGATCAGTGGCCCTATATATGGAACTCAGGACAATTTGCTACAACAAAATGCTACAAGCATCTCATTGGATATTTCAAGATTAGTAACGATGCCCTAAAATCTTTCAAGAGTATGGACAGACTTTTATATTTGTCTAGAAACAACAACATGAACAAAATAAACACTACAAAACTAATGCTGCCCTGAGACCTATTATGATTACCATATAAAAAGAAAGCAAATCAAAGCTAACATAGGGAATAGTAATCACTTGCTTGTGACATACATGGAAATCACAGAGAATTGTTTCTGATCTAATAGATGTGAATTTATGATCGGACCACTTGTGCTGTCAACTACAGTAAGACGTGCATCCTTAGTTAAGGAAAGTAGAACATCTATGGGGAAATTTGCACTTTTAGCAATCTCTTTCTGTGACTGTAAATGCTTTTTTCTTGATCTGAAAACAGCGTAGACAATTCATCAAACATCTGACAGGCATGGAACAGAAGGAAGAATCGAGTTGATTTGGTTTGGTTTCCAACAGGTTAATTCGTACCTCGTTCCTCTGGTCTTTGCACCACAGCACGTACACCGGCAGGGCTTCTTCCTCTCATGGCTGGCCTTGCCCTTTCCCTTCTTCTTCTTGCCCTTGTCATCTCCTTCCAGGTCCTTGTCGAGCAGAGACTTGACAAGAGGAAAGTTCTGCAGGAGAAACCAGATCAGACCAATATTAACCAAGGGAATGGAATCAGATCTGGTAAAGGTAGGAGCAGGTGGATGCGCAGTGCATGCATACCATGGTGGGCTTGAACTCCTTGATGCGTTGCATCTTCAAAACACAAAGAACAATGCCACCATCCACAGCGGGTGTCCCCCTCACCGCCTCCGCCCACTCAACGCTCCTCTCCCCCTTTCTACACAAGCATCAGACAGCGCACCGGGGCTGGGTGCACCGTCATCACGACGCCCGACTCGCCGCCCACGGGGCCGCGTCTACATCACGCTACATGGCCGGTGACATCCTTGTCTTCTTCATCCATAAGATTTGAGTGTTTGATAGGCCATTGGTATGACATCCTGCTAAATAAACACCAATTTAGTTACTTTGGACATAGAAGATAACAGGGACTTAACATTACTACAGGCATAACAAATTGAGGAATAAAGGCACACTTCTGCAAAGGGGGGAAACTATCCCATTTCACAATGCCATACTGAACAAGATCATCAGGGAGACACTCAGGGTGCACAGTATAAAGCCATCTAATCCAACTTTGCATCACTGAATTCATTGACATCTTTCTCGCTGTCGCCTGGCGCCAGGTCCTTCAACTATTTCATACAGGGGGAACAAGAAAATAAAAGAAAAACATCTACTCAGTCACCTTAATAGCCCATTTGTCAGATGGTAGTTTTGCAAATTGAAAATTATCTACATTATTATTTATATTAGGGCAGAGGAAATGAAGGAAGAAGATAGAAACAGTAAAAGAGAACTACCTTTGCTAGGTAAGCCGTATGGAATCTGTAACCCTAAAAGAGCAAAGAAATCAACATTAGAAATTTTATGCTCCGTGGGGTTCTGAATAGAGCCTTTTTTGTGAAGGGAGATACTTACCCTGTCGGTCCCATATAGATAATCACAATACCTGAAAACAGGCAGGACAGTCAAGGAGCTTAACTGAAATATCTTGAAGCATGAGTGCACGCCATCTATTCTTCACCTACATTTCAGGAATAAGTGCCCCCCCCATCCTTATCAAGAATAAGCTAGTATAGATCAGTTTGGTATTTCCCTGTTAATATGCAGATACAACTATATGCAACAGACACAAATTTTTGCCAAAAGAAGAAGAAGCAAAAGCAGTTCAATAACCAAATATAGATGGATTCTTGTTGTATAACACAAAAAGAAGTTTGCATTAACTGCAGGGGAAAGAGTAAGAGCATCTCAGGTGGCAACAGTATTGATATGCATTACTAATGACTGAATGCATGGAATGTTACGATCAGATTCTACATCAGTTAATAGGTCCACAGTTTTTAAAAATTCTACCATTAGCTCAAAGGGCAAAACTGTTGTTAAATAATATTCAAACACCAAATGATTATTCACATTGTAACCTCATTCAAGTGGGGTTAATCTACTCACCGCAGCCTGTAGGTAGATACACATGCTATGTCCAATATATTTTTTGTGAAGTGATTATATGGAAGCATAATATCAAGAAACAATGTTGCACTTGTATAGGGACAAATGAGCAAACGACAATGACAGATACATAGAAATATTTCCTCCTTGTAAATATATGAGATACCTTATCTGACTAATGCAAAACAATGAATCGGTTGCTCCTATTATCCTAATAAATGCATCAAAATCCCATCTACAGAAACAGGAAGGTGGAAGCTGACATTTGAGCAACCACAAATCTACAGTTAGAATTAGATAAGTAGCTTGTCGATAACAAAAGAAACTAAAAAGTAACCCATCAGTACTGAGCATAACTTAGTAAGGCACTAATAGCTAGTGAAGGATGTTACAAGAACAATGCAAATAGGTGCTAGCTGCAATCTTGCTCCTACATAATGCTTAATTACCTGCCAATATTCTTTGAAGATATCGTCTTCGCCCATAAAAGTCCGCTATATCTCTTTCTTTTTCAAATCATGGGAAGCATATAATTAGGACAGAGAAATAGCACCGACTATAGGAGGATATAGTAATACCTAATTGATAACATTTTGCAAAGATGTACTCTTTAAACATTGCTATTTCAAATGATTGCTTGGAGATGATACACTTGAACCTTGTGATCTGCGAGAAAAGATGCTAACATGAAAAGATATAAACTGTGAGCACAACTACTAAATTAGGACTCGGAAGGATAAAACAAAGTGTAAAAGGAGAACTTCAGCAAGATGACATAGATCCAAGGAGTAGAATTAAAGAAGTGTAAGAGGAAAGCACTACTTTGGAAAATTGTAAAATTAATTCATGATTCCTCTGTCCATAGCATAATCAGATAAAATGAAAGGAGCACAAACAAATTAGATTGACAAATTCTATAAAAGATACGAGAGATCTAAATCTGAACATCTGTTCTATCTATTCTTTTATAATCACTGGAAGCATGATAATTAGGCATAATCCCTAAGGGCAAAAAGAACATAGGAAGACATAGTAATACCTAATTGATAACTGTTTGCAAGGATGCATTCTTTAACATTGTCATTCCAAATGGTTGACCAGAGGGATGGTACACTTAAACCTCGTGATCTGCAAGAAAATACACTGACAGGAACAAATAGAAACTATGAGCACAACTACTAAATTAGGATTTGAAAGGATAAAATAAATCATAAAAGGAGAACTTCAACAACATGAGATAGATCAGAGGAGTAAAATGAATGAATATAAAAGGAAAGCACTACTTTGGACCATTGTAAAATTAATTCTTGATTCCCCGGTTCACAGCATAAATAGATAAAAGGAAAGGAGCACACAATGATTAGATTGACGTGGAGCGGTGGAGCCATAGGTCCGGCGAGGAGCTAGGCGGGGAGCGCCGGCGCCGGGGCGTGCTCAGGACTAGATTCGTTGCGCTGCTGTCGACGAAGACCGAGCGGGCGACGAGGACCGGCACTGTGGCGGCGTCCGGTGCCGTGGTGAAGGCGAGTCCACCCACCACCGAAACGGCGAAGGCCACGGAAGAAGTGGCAGTTTCCACCGACTCACCGACTCCATGGCGGCGGTGCGTGACGAAGCGACAGCGACGACCGTCCTACCAGAGAAGGCGAAGGAAACGCGAGAAAAGACGCCCAGGCATTGTAAAAATGCTAACCTCTTTGCTTGATCTCCTCTTGTTCTCCTTTTGGTTCTTACTCTTAGTAGAACGAAGCGTGGCTGATAATAGAAATGTCGAACGGGATTGAGACAGAGTCTGAACGCAAAATGATTGTTCTTTACATATATATATACACAATGGCTAATTATAGCAGTTAATACTTAAGTATTTTGACAACTGCAATTAGCGGTTGCTAATTGATCACAACGGACGCGTCTGCTCCGGCAGTAACAGTTACCCCAAGTCTCAAACACCACATAGACCCAGTCCAGCGTGCCACCAACGCACTAATCCATCCCATCCCAACCCAACCCTAAACCCCTCCCCCTCCACCTCCACCTCCGGTCTCCGTGGTTCCGCCCTCCGCCATCGGCTCCTCCACACCTCGCTCTCTGCAGCTCACGCCGCCGGCTGCCTTCGGTCACTCTACCGCTCCACGCCTCAGTCCTCCGCTGGATCTGGAACCACCTCCACTCGACCGCCGCAACTCAAGGCAAGTTTAACCGACCCGATCGATTTTCTCACAGAGTTGTAGCATCGCATCCCAGCGCACAGCACCCACGCCGCCGCGTCCTAGCCGCAGCCTCGCCGCGCGCCAGTCCTAGCACCCGCCTCGCCGCTTCCCGTCCCTAGCCGCCGATGAGCGGGCGAGCAACGCGCCGACTCGAGCCCCGTGGGATCTCACTGACTCTAGGGCAAGTCGATGTGTCGTGTTCGGTTGCGTCTCCCGGTTTATCAACTACGTTGATTTGATGTCTAGCTCTCTGCTCGTACACGCGAACTTACTTTTTTTTTGTCAGTCTTGTTTACCTGCTTCTGTTAATAAACTACTGTTTATCTTGAGGTGATGTCAGAAACCAACATTAGAAAGAGAGGCCGAAGCACCTGATCAATCGTTCAGCTCGTGTTTCGCTCGTGCCTGTATGAATTACATATGTAATTGTGTTTTAGCGGTGGTTCATCCTTCTGAGCTGTTGCGTGATGATAGTTTTGCTTTTCTGTCCAAGCATCAATTATTTTTGTCAGTCTTGTTCAACTGCTTATCTGCTTCTTTTGATAAACTATTGTTTCTTGAGGATTATTCCTCCATCTGACTCGTTGAGCAAGCATAGTTTTGCTCTTCTGTCAATTTGTCATTTGTGTCTTTTAGGGACGGTTTTTCTCCTTTTGTCATTTGTCTGTGATTCAAATATACTTAGAGAGCTTCCATCTGTATTTTCTCTTGATTATAATTCTTTCCCAACGTGTACACTTTGCAGAGCTTGAATCGACTTGACGGAAAGGACCAGGCATAAGCCATGGCATCTCGTTTTTGGGGACAGGTACTTGCTTTCTCACTTGTGCTGGCTCCAGCTTCTTTGTTGCAGACTGGCATTCTGCAGTAATAGATGTAAACCCTGTCCTCACTGAATGCAAGTTTTAAAGATATTTTTCTTTGTTCTACCCAACATCAGGGGGACAGTGACTCTGAAGAGGAGGTGGAGGAGATTAAGTCAGAACAAGGGAGTGATAGTGAAAAATCAGAAGCTGGTGATGGGGGACGTGATGGATCCAAGAACCGCTATTTGAACAAATATACAAACGACAGTGATGAGTCTGATACTGATAACCCCCGCGTGATCCGCTCGTTGAAGGACAAGCGCAATGATGAGATGAAAGCTACTGCCGACCAGATGCGCAATGCAATTAAGATTAATGACTGGGTTAGCTTGCAAGAGAGCTTTGAGAAGCTCAACAAGCAGCTTGAAAAGGTTGTTCGTGTCAATGAATCTACCAAAATTCCAAATAGGTATATCACGACTCTCGTATTACTGGAGGACTTCCTTGCTGAGGCACTTGCAAACAAGGAAGCCAAGAAAAAGATGAGCAGCAGCAATGCAAAGGCGCTAAATGCGGTGAAACAAAAACTTAAGAAGAACAACAAGCAGTATGAAGAGCTGATCCTTAAGTGCAGAGAGAATCCAGATAGTTTTGAAGATGATGTTGCAGATGAGAAGGATGCGGGTGAGGATGAAGATTATAGTGATGCAGATATTGTAGATCCTGATAAGATGGCTATGTCCGAATCAGAAGATTCAGGGGATGACAACGACGATGACGATGACCAAAATGGTGGAGCCTGGGAAAAGAAGCTGAGCAAGAAAGATAAGATTATGGACAAGCAGTTCCTGAAAGACCCGAGTGAGATCACATGGGATATTGTTGATAAAAAGCTCAAGGAGATTGTGGCGTCAAGGGGTAAGAAGGGCACTGGGAGAATTGAGCGTGTGGAGCAGCTAACATTTTTGACCCGTGTGGCAAAAACACCAGCCCAGAAGCTTGAAATCCTTTTTCATGTTATTTCTGCCCAGTTTGATGTGAACCCTAGCTTACTTGGTCATATGCCAACCAACATGTGGAAGAAGTGTGTTAATAACATGCTTCTTGTGCTTGATATACTACAACAATATCCTAATATTGTAGTAGACACCTCAGTGGAGCCTGATGAGAAGGAAACTCAGAAGGGGACCGACTACAATGGAACAATCCATGTTACGGGTGACCTGGTTGCATTCCTGGAGAGAATAGATTCTGAATTTTTTAAGAGTTTACAATGCACGGATCCATACACCAAGGATTATGTTCAGAGGCTTAGAGATGAACCCTTGTTTTTGGTGGTTGCACAAAATGTCCAAGATTATCTGGAAAGGGTTGGGAACTTGAAGGCTGCTGCTAAGGTTGCATTACGTTGTGTTGAATTTGTGTACTACAAACCTCAAGAAGTATATGATGCAATGAGCAAACTGGCTGAGCAGACTGAGGATAGCATGGAGGATGGAGATACGGAGGCTGGTGACGAGCATCAAGCAGCTGATGACAATAGGGGACCACCGCCATTTGTTGTGATTCCAGAGATTGTGCCTAGGAAGCCTACTTTCCCAGAGAGTAGCAGAGCTTTGATGGATGGATTGATGTCTCTAATTTACAAGTATGGAGATGAAAGGACCAAAGCCCGGGCAATGCTGTGTCACATATATCACTACGCAATCTCTGATGAATTTTCGGTGGCTCGTGACTTGCTCTTAATGAGTCATTTACAAGACGGAGTTCAACTTATGGACATATCATCACAGATTTTATTCAATAGGGTCATGGCCCAATTGGGGTTATGTGCCTTCAGGTCTGGTTTGATAGGAGAAGCTCATGGTTGTTTGTCTGAGTTATATTCAACTGGGAGAGTGAAAGAGTTGCTTGCGCAAGGTGTACAGCAAAGCCGATACCATGAAAAAACTCCTGAACAGGTGAACCACACAACCCCCACTATACACACTCCCATTTGTCCTTTATGTGAATAGCCGCACACATGTCAGTATGTCACGTAGTCTCACACAAAAATTCATAGTGGGAAATATGTCACCGAGTTATTTCTGGTAATAGAACGACCTGTCTGATGGCCATATTCTTTCATTTACTTTCCTTGCATGTATCAGTTATTTCATTATATTTCTTATTAATTTATTTCTTTCAAAAGTCAAATACTTAAATCCTATGTTTACACAAAATAACTCCAGTGTTGCATCATCTTTATGCTCTTTTCTTCATCTCGAGCTCCTTTTGTATTTTATCTAGGTCTAGGCGCTTCAAGAGTATCTGCTCTGACTCTGGGTTTTCCCAAAACTGATATATGGGCTCCAACTCTTCATTTTGGCCATAGTATTTATGTGACATAGCTGTGCACAATAGAAACTCTACATATTTTGTGCAAGTGATCATCAATGCTCATATTGGCGTTACTCTTATTCCTGCAGGAAAGACTTGAGAGGAGAAGGCAGATGCCTTACCATATGCATATAAACCTTGAACTTTTGGAAGCCACACACTTGATCTGTGCAATGCTAATTGAGGTCCCCTATATGGCTGCCAGTACTTATGACAAGCGGAGGCCTATGAGCAAAACATTCCGCAGGCTTCTTGAAATGAGCGAGAGGCAGACATTTGTTGGACCTCCAGAAACTGTGAGGGATCATGTACTGGCTGCCACAAGAGCCCTCAATAAGGGTGACTATGAGAAGGCTTTCAGTGTCATCAATTCGCTGGACACCTGGAAGCTTTTGAGGAACAAGGAGCACATTCTTGAGATGCTGAAGCTTAAGATCAAGGAAGAGGCTCTTAGAACCTATCTCTTTTCTTACTCATCTTGCTACAACTCCCTGAGCCTTGACCAGCTCACTACGATGTTTGACCTTAGCGAGCCACATGCTCACAGCATCGTTAGCAAGATGATGATGCATGAGGAACTTCATGCAAGCTGGGACCAACCAACCAAGTGCATCGTTTTCCACAACGTGGATCAAACTAGGCTGCAGGGACTACTCTTCCAGATGGCAGATAAGCTCTCTGTCCTTGTGGAGAGCAACGAGAGGGCATATGAGGCTAGAACTGGTGGCGCCCTTGAGGGGGCACCGCCCAGGCGTAGGGGTGATGGTCAAGACTCATCGAATTTAGGGAAGTGGCAGGAGAACTTTGTATCATCACAAGGGCGGCGAGGCGGTGGGAGGTTTGGTTATGCTGGCAGAACCGGAGGCTCTGGACATGGTGGTGGGTACCAAAATGACAGGAGTGGTCAGGGTTCCCGTGGGGGCTATGGCGGTGGTTCACGATTCCACGATGGAAGGGGTCGCACACAGTACGGTTCGTCATCTAGAGGAGACGGCAGTGCACGCATGGTGAGCTTGAACAGGACTGGAAGAGGTTAGAAGGATAATACATTAGAGATAATTTTGACCAAGGTTTTGCAAGTTTTGAAACAGTGGTTTCCATACCGGTCTAAACTCAAATTATTCTATATTTTGTTGTAGTAAATCTGTCAAGAAACTCGGACTAAGAGTTATCTAGTTTGTACCATGTGAGTGAGAACTATGTATTCACTCCTATATTTGCCATCAAGTTGCGACTATTTTCTACTTTCCCTTTTCTGAAAAATTTGTGTTGTTTATTCCTGCGAGTGTGTCACGAAAGAAATTGATAGAAGTGCAAGGTAATTTTGTCTTTCTGCAGGTTGCTTCTGGCACTGAAGACCACCAAATCTTACTAAAATGAGGATTTTACTGACTTCATTGTCAATCCTTGATCTTCAGACATTGCTGTTAGGTCGATTACTCTTCTTTGCCCTTTAGTACAATGGTACTCGAATTGATTAGTTGGCTTCTGAGGCTGATAGCCTTTCCATTGCTGTTGATATAGCAGAAAATATTGTAGGTTACGGCATATACAAAGGTATGACTCATCATCTTTCCACATAGGATTAGTTCTGGTGTGGAAGCGATAGAAGAAGAGAGCAAGAGTCGAGACTCTAGAAGCGACTTTAGTAAATTTGTATGCTGCTGTTTCTTCAAGTGACTTTTCACTAAGAGACATCTTAAGTGACAACCAGTTGTATAGATCTCTTGATATTGAGACTAGATGATATAGAGATTCTAAGAGTCGACAACCGATTCTAATTTTATACATGCACTATGATCAAGAGTAAAAATAAATTTCAGGGTATAGTTCTTGTCTATCATTGATCTTCTGTGTGCAACTTTGGCTGTTATTTTTCATATGAACATGTTAGTAATAAAATATAAAATTATAATATTTAAAAAAATCATTACGAATCTAATGATACTATTTTCACTTGATCAAGCTAAATATATTTTACATATTAATAGTTAAATTTAGAAAAAAATTACTGCACATATTTAGTACGTTATATATTTCTAAACAGAGCGAGTAGATATGGTACGGTACATTGGGGAGGTGGGGGAAGGAAACCTTTAGTCTCTCAATTTAAAATGCTGCAAACCTGACAACTAACCCCACCAGGCCTCCCTTCCCTATTGCTTTTGTGTTGAAGACTCACTTTTTGTTCATGCCAAATCGACCAACTCAAAAGCAGAACCATGGAATCGAAACGTCTCCTTCTATGCCCCAATGTAATCAGAACGTTTCTTTATGTGCCTCAATGTTTTTCCTCGTTCGGCTCCACCAGTTCTCCCGAATTTCATATGCGGTGAATTGCCAGTTTCCTTGTAGAGCAAAGCCCCTTCTTGCGCCTACTCTCAGCTGTCCAGATTCGTTGAGTACCGCAAGCCACGCAATCATTTGCACTTTAAAGGGCCCAACATTTCCAGCTGGGTGTGGCACAATGGAACTTGGTTAGGCCAAAGTGGAGAGTGTCGTAGGCAGAGCTTCTGTATACTGTTCATTCACCATCCACTTAGAGGAGAATGAATCTTGGTGCTCCTATATTCGCATGTTGTATTGCGCTAACCCAACGACCCGCCACTGAAATCCTTGACCAATTCGACGGCAATGCAATCCTTGAGCCATTGATCACGCATTCTGCTATGCTTGGTTACACGCACAACGATGTCCAACGCGATCTGCACAAATCTCCCACTGTCGAACCAGAATTTGGTACCATGGTGATCTCTCGCGGTGACAATCACAAATACATGGTGGAAACCCTCATACAACTTCTTTTTTAGGTAGTCCCCTCACAACCTTGTCCGAGTGCATTGGCATCCCCGTCCGGGGTTTGAAGGTGTCCATGTGTTTTAAGCCATTCACACCGTGTTCTCAAAGCAATGCCATGCAATTTGGGATCGTTGAGTCCTAATTCACGATAGCATTTTGGTGTGCAAACTTTGCGTCAATCACGACACATTTTCCTCCATGCTGACTAGGACCTCTCGAGGATTGGAGTGATGATGTTTTGCGAAGCTCATTACTTGCTGCTTAGCAATTGTATGTCTTTTGAGGTCTTATGTTTGTGTAAATGGGGGAGGATATTTTTTCTACCAAAACGCAAGAATGAACTGAAAAACGAAATTAGCTCCACTCTAAACAGGATCTATTCCGTTTTAAAATCCTGTAGTAATCGGGTTTTGGAGAACTATTTTTGGGTTTTTAACTCTTCTTTTTTTTGAATCTTGGAAACAGTTTACACCCAAGAAGCAATATTATTCTGCTCGCAGGCCGAAATGGCGCTGGGATCTGGTGGAAGCGCAGGCCAGTTTTGGGCCTTGGCCCAAGCCCACCCGGGTTTACCTCATGTTCCCCACCGCAAATCTTCCCCAACCCTAACTAGTATCGCATCCCATCACCCACCTCACAGCACTCCCGCCGCCGCCTCGCCCTAGCCGCCGCCTCGCCGCGCTTCATCCCTAGCCGCCAACCAGCGCACTTGTCGACCTAGCCACCACCGACGAGCGCACCTGCGACGAGCGGACGAGCGCCGCGCCGAATCCGTTGGATCTCACTGACTCTAGGGCAAGTCGACGTCTCTTCTCGTTTGTGTCTTTGCTCGTCTTGTCTCATGATTTCTCGATTAATTTGGTTTGTGTTTAGGTTATGGGTCTGGCTTTCTGCTCATACAGGCGAAACTTACTTTTTTTGCTAGTCTTTTGTAACTGCTTCAGTTGATAAACTATTGTTTCTCTTAAGGATCGATTCATGGATCTGAGTCGTTCCGTGAGCAAGATCTTTGTTTTCAGTAGTGTCACTTGTGTCTTGTGAGGATGTTTTTCTTTCTCCTTTTGTAAATTTTCTGTGATTCGAATTACGCGTGCTTCCTTCTGTGTTTTGTCATGATTATATAATTCTTTCCCAACTTCTATGCAGAGCTTGAATCCAGTTGAAGGAAAAGAGCAAGCAATAGCCATGGCATCTCGTTTTTGGGGGCAGGTACTTGCTTTCTCGTTGCATACGTTCATCTGTTTTGCAGTCATAGATATAAATCTTGTCCTCCTTGAATGCGAGTATTTAAGACCTTTTCTTTTGTTCTGCCCAACATCAGGGGGACAGTGACTCCGATGAGGAGGTGGAGGAGATTGAATCAGAACAGGCGAGTGATAGTGAAAAGTCAGAAGCTGGTGATGGGGGACGTGATGGATCCAAGAACCGCTATTTGAACAAATATACAAACGACAGTGATGAGTCTGATACTGATAACCCCCGTGTGATCCGCTCATTGAAGGACAAGCGCAATGATGAGATGAAAGCTACTGCCGACCAGATGCGCAATGCAATTAAGATTAATGACTGGGTTAGCTTGCAAGAGAGCTTTGAGAAGCTCAACAAGCAGCTTGAAAAGGTTGTTCGTGTCAATGAATCTACCAAAATTCCAAATAGGTATATCACGACTCTCGTATTACTGGAGGACTTCCTTGCTGAGGCACTTGCAAACAAGGAAGCCAAGAAAAAGATGAGCAGCACCAATGCAAAGGCGCTAAATGCGGTGAAACAAAAACTTAAGAAGAACAACAAGCAGTATGAAGAGCTGATCCTTAAGTGCAGAGAGAATCCAGATAGTTTTGAAGATGATGTTGCAGATGAGAAGGATGTGGGTGACGACGAATATAGTGATGCAGATATTGTAGATCCTGATAAGATGGCTATGTCCGAATCAGAAGATTCAGGGGATGACAACGACGATGACGATGACCAAAATGGTGGAGCCTGGGAAAAGAAGCTGAGCAAGAAAGATAAGATTATGGATAAACAGTTCCTGAAAGACCCGAGTGAGATCACATGGGATATTGTTGATAAAAAGCTCAAGGAGATTGTGGCGTCAAGGGGTAAGAAGGGTACTGGGAGAATTGAGCGTGTGGAGCAGCTAACATTTTTGACCCGCGTGGCAAAAACACCTGCCCAGAAGCTTGAAATCCTTTTTCATGTTATTTCTGCCCAGTTTGATGTGAACCCTAGCTTACTTGGTCATATGCCAACCAACATGTGGAAGAAGTGTGTTAATAACATGCTTCTTGTGCTTGATATACTACAACAATATCCTAATATTGTAGTAGACACCTCAGTGGAGCCTGATGAGAAGGAAACTCAGAAGGGGGCAGACTACAATGGAACAATCCATGTTACGGGTGACCTGGTTGCGTTCCTGGAGAGAATAGACTCCGAATTTTTTAAGAGTTTACAATGCACGGATCCATACACCAAGGATTATGTTCAGAGGCTTAGAGATGAACCCTTGTTTTTGGTGGTTGCACAAAATGTCCAAGATTATCTGGAAAGGGTTGGGAACTTGAAGGCTGCTGCGAAGGTTGCATTACGTTGTGTTGAACTTGTGTACTACAAACCTCAAGAAGTATATGATGCAATGAGCAAACTGGCTGAGCAGACTGAGGATAGCATGGAGGATGGAGATACGGAGGCTGGTGACGAGCATCAAGCAGCTGATGACAATAGGGGACCACCGCCATTTGTTGTGATTCCAGAGATTGTGCCTAGGAAGCCTACTTTCCCAGAGAGTAGCAGAGCTTTGATGGATGGATTGATGTCTCTGATTTACCAGCACGGAGATGAAAGGACCAAAGCCCGCGCAATGCTGTGTCACATTTATCACTATGCAATCTCTGATGAATTTTCGGTGGCCCGTGACTTGCTCTTAATGAGTCATTTACAAGATGGGGTTCAACTTATGGACGTATCATCACAGATTTTATTCAATAGGGTCATGGCCCAACTGGGGTTATGTGCCTTCAGGGCTGGTTTGATAGGAGAAGCTCATGGTTGTTTGTCTGAGTTATATTCAACTGGGAGAGTGAAAGAGTTGCTTGCGCAAGGTGTACAGCAAAGTCGATACCATGAAAAAACTCCTGAACAGGTGAACTTCCCAACCCCCGCAATACACACTTCCTCTGTCCTTCATTTGAATAGCTGCACACATGTCAGTATGTCACCTAGTCTCACACAAAAATATAGTTGGAATTATATCACTGTCAGTTTTCTCTGGTAGTAGAATGACCTGTCTGCTGGCCATATTCTTACATTTATGCTTTATTTTTGTTTGCATGTATCAGCTGTTTGATCATCTTATTATTCCTTAATCTTTTCAGAAGTTCGGATGTTCAACTCTTGATTTTACACGAAAAGCTTCTGGTGTTGCATCATTTATAATGGCATTTTATCCTTTCACGAGCTTTTCTTGTACTTTGTTTATCTAGATCTAGGCGTATCAATAGTGTCTGTTCCGACTCTGGGTCTTCCCAGAACTCATATATGGGCTTCAACTCTTCATTTTAGCTCTATGAGTTAATTGACATAGCTGTGCACAATATAAATACTTGCATGTCTTGTGCTAGGGATCATCAATGCTCACATTGCAGTTACTCTTATTCCTGCAGGAAAGACTTGAGAGGAGAAGGCAGATGCCTTATCACATGCATATAAACCTTGAACTTTTGGAAGCTACACAATTGATTTGTGCAATGCTAATTGAGGTCCCCGGTATGGCTGCCAGTACTTTTGACAAGCGGAGGCCTATGAGCAGAACATTCCGCAGGCTTCTTGAAATGAGCGAGAGGCAGACTTTTGTTGGACCTCCAGAAACTGTGAGGGATCATGTACTGGCTGCCACAAGAGCCCTCAATAAGGGTGACTACGAGAAGGCTTTCAGTGTCATCAATTCGCTGGACACCTGGAAGCTTTTGAGGAACAAGGAGCACATTCTTGAGATGCTGAAGCTTAAGATCAAGGAAGAGGCTCTTAGAACCTATCTCTTTTCTTACTCATCTTGCTACAACTCCCTGAGCCTTGACCAGCTCACTACGATGTTTGACCTTAGCGAGCCACATGCTCACAGCATCGTTAGCAAGATGATGATGCATGAGGAACTTCATGCAAGCTGGGACCAGCCAACCAAGTGCATCGTTTTCCACAACGTGGATCAAACTAGGCTGCAGGGACTACTCTTCCAGATGGCAGATAAGCTCTCTGTCCTTGTGGAGAGCAACGAGA